>BSBK01007568.1:175000-382500 GCA_027943335.1 Chamaecyparis obtusa
AAATAACCATTAGTGAATGTAATATTAAGTTAATACTGGTGAGTTTGATTAGAGTGAGGTGTAGAGAGTTTGATTACAAATTGTTGATTTGGATTGTATTGGTTTGCCATGGATTTTTCGTTAGATAAATACTCTGGTTTCAATTTTCATACATGGAGAATAAAAATCCAAATGCAATTGATGAATAAAAACCTATGGGGCATCGTAAGCGGAACAGAAAAATCACCCACAGATGCAAATAAATTATTGGAGTGGAATGGTAGAAATGATAAAGCCAAGTCTATTATTGGTCTTGCTCTTACAGATTCTGAGCTTCATCACGTAGATCTAGATAACACTTCTATTGAGATATGGGATAATTTAAACAAGTTGTTTGGAGAAAAAGTTGTCAATGCAAAGTTTTCTCTCAAAATTCAATTTTTTAGATTCAAAATGGAAAATGGGATCACAATGTCTAATCATATAAGTAATTTAAGGTCTCTCATTAGACAACTTGCAGAAGTTAAGGCTCCTATTATGACGATGATGCTAAAGCCATCTTGTTAAATAGCTTATCTTCCAAATATAGTAATGTTGTCTTTACGCTAAGTCAACTCACTTCCCAGACTCTCGAGGATATGATTTCAGCCCTTCTAGAAGAAGAAAACAAGACAAAGGAAATCGTAGAAGATGCTCATCAAATAGATCAGGCATTATACTCACAAAGTACTAAAAAATGGCCAAATAACAATAGCAGAGACAATAGATGTTTTTATTGTAAGAAAAAGGGGCACACAACATGGATTTGTAGAACTAGAGCTAGTGATGTTCTTAAAGAAAAAATCAAAGATCAATTTGAAGAAGGAATTATTGCCTGCATTGAAAATGAGGACACATCAGATGATGGAGAGGTTGTTAATGATTTCCAGTCTCCTATTAATCCCAATCTTGTGCTTTGAACCTTCACTTCTAGAGGTGGCAGCATCGGAGGATGGAGGAATTTTTATCATCTCAAGTTAGCTTCTCGCTTTGAGATGGTGTTCTGCATGAGAAACATTTTTGGCTTTCTATTTTTGTTTTATTTTCTAATGCTTGACAAATTTGAAGAATGTATGTCTTGTGAAGACTCATTTTGGAGACAGGTTTAAGATCTGGTAGTGCGCTCAATATGGATTGCTGTCAAGCGAGCTTCAGAGTATATGATCAAGAATTATACCCTTTCGTAATCACCAGACAATGATAGAGATCTATCATATCTCTTAGGGATCATTGTTGAATAATTCAAGACTATGATTCGAGAGTTCGGGACTGGGAGTTTAAGAACACAACTTGAAGCTACACCTTTCTGAGGGTCACAAGATAGCTTGATGGAGCCTTTCATGATTCAGGATTTGCAACTTCAAAAAGAAGATTTTCTCAATATATGTATTCATATTATGTAATCAGCATGTTTTGTTATGTAAGCCTTAAGGGGGGATCCCTAGGGTAAAGTTAATTTGATGTTTTTTAGGATCAATGTATTAAGGGGGGGAATGTTGGCGTAATACATTAACCTAACCGGTGTATTGTAACCGACCGACTACATGACAGTTACTAACTGTCTAGCATTGTATAAATTCTCCTCTGTGTTATCAAATTTGATATCTCTGATTTCTGATTCCTTCAGATATTTGGTTGGTTTCTTTCTTGCTCTTGAAGAAATTAAATGGTAAATATAAAAGCTATGTAAATATTAAATTAAATCTTAAAGATTTTCTAATTTTAAATAAGGAAGAAGAAATATTTTTGACTATTACAAATGAATAATCTAAATAATCTAAATCTAAAGCAATATGGTGTCATTCCATCTATATTTAAATTTAAATCTAAATCTAAATATTAAAACTAAATATGAAGAGAAATAATGATCAAAATATAAATCTAAGATAAATATAAATCTAAATCTAACTCTAAAACTAAATCTAAATCTTAAAGTATTAAAAGTAAATCTTAAAGATTTTTCAATTTTAATTGAGGAAGAAGAAATATTGTTCACCATTACAAATGAATAATCTAAATAATCTAAATCTAAAGCAATATGGTTGCATTCCCTCCATATTTAAATTTAAATTTAAATCTAAATATTAAGAGAAATAATGATCCAAATCCAAATCTAAATCTAAGATAAATATAAATCTAAATTTAACTCTAAAATTAAAACTAAATTTAAAGCAATATGGTGGCATTCCCTCCATATTCAAATTTAAATCTAAATCTAAATATTAAGAGAAATAATGATCAAAATATAAATCTAAGATAAATATAAATCTAACTCTAACTCTAAAAATAGAACTAAATCTAAAGCAATATGGTGGAATTCCCTCCATATTTAAATTTAAATGTAAATCTAAATATAAATATTAAAAATAAATATTATGAAAAATAATGATCAAAATCTAAATCTAAGATAAATATAAATATAAATCTAACTCTAAAACTAAAACTAAATCTAAAACAATATGGTGACATTCCCTCCATATTTAAATTTAAATCTAAAGTTAAATATTAAAACTAAATATGAAGAGAAATAATGATCAAAATCTAAATCTAAGATAAATATAAATCAAAATTTAACTCTAAAACTAAAACTAAATCTAAATCTTAAAATATTAAAACTAAATCTTAAAGATTTTCCAATTTTGAATAAGGAAGAAATATTTTTCACCATTACAAATGAATAATCTAAATAATCTAAATCTAAAGCAATATGGTGACATTCCCTCCATATTTAAATTTAAATATTCCCCTTAATGAGTTCTTATTGGGAAAATCTCAAAATACTTGATAAGGAAAAACATTGTCTCACTTCCACCTGCTCCTCCTTATGTCAAAATGAACTTCGATGGTGCCTCCAAAGGCAATCCAAGAAAATCAAGCATTGGTTTTTTATTTAGGAGGGCTGGCAGATCTCTAGAGCAAGCAACTTATTGCAGATCTCCAGATGGATCAAACAACCTAGCTAAAGCAAGGGCACTCCTCTTTGGTATTAAATTGGCAGCCAAGCTGAGTATTATAGACATACATATTGAGGGTGATTCATAGCTCATAACCTCATCCCTCATGTCCAAAAAAGTTATAAATTGGGAACTTCAATATGTAGTAAACGAAGTCTGGAGGCTTCTTCCAAATGTTTCTTCATATAAAGTTTCTCATTTCTATAGAGAAGCTAACAAATTCGCAGACTAGCTTGCCAATAAGGGGGTTATATCGGATGACTTGGCAGGATATGAAGATTTTGATATAGCCACATGGGAGGAGATTCCACCGTTCCTAAAGTTGGAATGTGTAAATGATTAAAATATGGGCCATCTCTCCAAACGCCTTGGAAATCAGGATCTAAATTTTAAAAGATTTTTTAGCAGATTAGAAAGGTAATAAATGACATATGTCACTTATTATTATGATGGGATGATCAGTGGTATTGATGGCTCTTGCCTCTAAACACATGTACGAAGATGCCAAAGCAGAACTTTCTAACAAATAATTAGATGTCACTGGACATGTGACAATATGACAATCAACAATATACTAGCAACTAGAGTGTGGGGTGATTACTACATGCTTTCACAAGTACTTGGAAATGATATGCGTATCGACATCTTCAAATAATGTTCAAAATTTAGATATGAGATAAATATAGATCTAAATCTAACTATAAAATTAAAACTAAATCTAAAGCAATATGATGACATTCCCTCAAAATTTAAATTTAAATCTAAATCTAAATATTAATACTAAATATTAAGAGAAATAATAATCTAAGTCTAAATCTAAGATAAATCTAAATCTAAATATAACTCTAAAACTAAAACAAAATGAAAGCAATATGGTGGTATTCCCTCCATATTTAAATTCAAATCTAAATTTAAATATTAAAACTAAATATTAAGGAAAATAATTATCAAAATCTAAATCTAAATCTAACTCTAAAAATAAACCTAAATCTAAAGCAATATGGTGACATTCCTTCCATATTTAAATTTAAATCTAAATCTAAATATTAAAAAAAATAATGATCAAATTCTAAATTTAAGATAAATATAAATCTAAATCTAACTCTAAAACTAAATTAAATTTAAAGCAATATGGTGGCATTCCCTTCATATTTCAATTTAAATGTAAATCTAAATAATAAGAGAAATAATGATCTAAATCTAAATCTAAAACTAAAACTAAAACAATATGGTGGCATTCCCTACATATTTGAATTTAAATCTAAAGCTAAATATTAAAACTAAATATGAAGAGAAATAATGATCAAAATCTAAATCTAAGATAAATCTAAATCTAAATCTTAAAATATTAAAACTAAATCTTAAATATTTTTTAATTTTAAATAAGGAAGAATAAATATTTTTCACCATTACAAATGAATAATCTAAATCTAAAGCAATATTTTGGCATTCTCTCTATATTTAAATTTAAATCTGTATCTAAATATTAAAACTAAATATTACTAAAAATAATGATCAAAATCTAAATCTAAGATAAATATAAATATAAATCTAACTCTAAAACTAAAACTAAATCTAAATCTTAAACTATTAAAATTAAACTTTAAAGATTTTTCAATGTTAATCAAGTTAGAATATAAAAATTTCACCATTTTAAACCATTCTAAATTAATAATCTAAACCAATATGGCACATTACCCTCCATATTTAAATTTAAATATAAACATTAAATAAAATAATGATCTAAATATAAATTTAAGAAAAATATAAATCTAAATATAAATACAACTAAATCTAAATTTAAAACTAAAACTAAATCTAAATTTAATTCTAATTCTAAATCCAAAACTAAAACTAAAACTAAAACTAAAACTAAATCTAAAACTAAAATTAAACTATATATATATTAAAAAATTATTAAATACAAAATAAAAATATCACCTTCATAATTGGTTTGTTGGTTGCTTGTCCTTGAAGAAATTAAATAGTAAATATAAAAATTATATTATTAAATTAAATCTGAAAGATTCAATTTTAAATAAGAAAAAATATTTTTCACCATTACAAATGAATAATCTAAATAATTTAAATCTAAAGCAATATGGTGGAACTCCCTCCATATTTAAATTTAAATCTAAATCTACAATAAAACTAAATCTAAAGCAATATGGTGGCATTCCCCCATATTTAAATTTAAATTTAAATCTAAATCTAAATATTAAAAGAAGTAATGATAAAAATTTAAATCTTAGATAAATCTAAATCTAAATCTAACTCTAAAACTAAAACTAAATATAAAGTAAATTGGTGGCATTCTCTCCATATTTGAGTATAAATCACTTTTTGGACAATCACCTATCAGAGATTTCGGAGATGTTAAAGAAACCTTCAGTTCTGAATTGTTTACTTGTGCTGACTTAAGAGAGGAGGAAGGCAAAGAATACAGTGCAGTAGGAATTACTGCATTTGAAGGCAGGGAAATGGCGTTCTCTCTGCCTTGTGAAATGTATCTTTGATGTTGCTGAGTAGCATCTGGTTTTTCTGCAAATGGACAATCTAAGGAGCGCATAGCTTCAAATCCATGTACCCCCTAGATTTCTGTTTTTCATAATAGAAATCTGAAGAGGAAACACGAGATCTTCTGGATGGAGGCCAGATTTCATGTCCAGTCCTCCTTGATCCTCCAGAGAATTCCCTTGCATCATCCAGTGCCTTGTAATTCCAAACTTGACATTTTGTCAAATCTATTCCATCACCTCTAAAAGGCACTCTTAGAGGTGAAATTTCTTGACCTTGCAAGACCTTTTGGAATCTTGAAGATTCTCCAAAGTCTGATAAACCATCCCCATCCGGGATAGGCAAATCTGTTGATGCTGATGGAAAACTTGTCCTAAGTTTTTTGATTCTTGGACCAGGCAAATTCAACCCTGTTGTAGAATTAAATGGCTCAATTTCCCATGGAGACACCCTTTCCTGCCTTTCGTGTGCCGCATGTTCATCCCACCTAGCCTTTATGGATCTCCATTTTGATCCAGGCCATCTCACAGGGTTAGCAACACTTATTTCAGTGATGGTACCAGTGTACCTTTTCTCAGTTGCATCTTCAGTTTCAAATTTCATTTTAAATCGCATTCCAGTACACAATGGATAGTTGAAACTCTTAACATATTTGGGATAAGGAATCAAAAATTCTGTTGGATTTCTCCTTGGGTTATAGAAAATGTGAAACAAGGTTTTTGTGGCAACTGCATGAGCTACAGCAGCTAGCACACCCGAATGCATACCCTGACCTGAAAACACTGAAGAAGGTACATTACTTTGCTGTTGGGAAGCACGTCGAATTCCTAACCTTAATTCCCCATTTTCATCTCGCAGAAAGAGTACAGCATCTCCAGCAACTAGCCTTTTGTAACTGACCAAAAGACTCCATCCAGTAGTAAGCAAATGTCTGCGTGGCTGACCTCTGAATATATGTCGAAATCTCCATTCTCTTCCAGAACTTATAATGGTGCTTATTGTACTTAATCAGAGGATAATTGCATTTTATTCTTTTTCTTTGGACAAGTCCACCTTGGCTATATTTGAATCAATTGCCATCTATTATTCTGCCATGTCTGAAACTATGTCAAATTATTGGCTTCACATAATAGAATAGTTTGGATTTGTGCCATCATTTGTAGCATTAAGAACGAAACAAATTGACTCTCATAAGCTACTGTATCTAATCTGATCAAGGAGAGTATACTAATGCATCAGTTATTTTTATCATTTGTTCAATAAGTGAAATTCAGATGACAGACTTGTTCCTATAGGTTAATTGAGAGTTAGTTTATGTTAATATTATAAGTACCTGAACAAAATAAAAGATACTATGTATCAATCTTTATGAATGCTAATCTTTGATTAGTTAAGAGTAAAAAATAAATTTGATAAAGTGTATCAGTTGAGTTCATATGTAATTGTTTATGGACTACTCAAATGGATTTAAGATGTTATTAATGTGGTCCTATCTGGTTAGCTTATTTGCTGTTGAATTACATATTTCTTAGCAGTACACATATTTGAGTGTAAATTGATTGAGCAACTTGACTGGTCTTTCTTTATTTAGTATTAAAGAATTCAGTAATGTTTTTGCAAGATTTCAATCTCTCTCTTTTATCATCTAAAGATGACTAGTGTCAGTGGATTCAGAGATAAAACAGTTAGAAGTGTTTATGAGCCTAGTGTTGGCATTTTCATGCTAAAATTTGAATGGATGGATTCATTTTGCAAAGTACGACATAAGTGAGACTGTATGAAGGCTGCCAATTGATATCGGGCAAAATTCCCCAATGGGGAATTTCCCCTTTAAAAAACATGGAAAAAAAACCAAGGCAACTGGGAAAAAATAGTCTATACAAATTTTTGCATATTTAGCAGTTTCAACTATTGTATGTCATCCAAAATTTGGATCTTTATTGGGACAGAAGTTTATCTATGTATCTTGCACATGATTTGGCTCTTCTCATTCAAAATCACACTCTTCATTTGTAACTAAATAAGATGATCCAATAATGCTTGAAACAACTTTGTGTTTAAAGATGAGGGGCTGCTATTTTACATCATGTGAATAGCATCTCTAGGGGAGAATCATATTACATGGGATTTCATGTCATGACAACATCCATGGTATTGTAGGAAGGTTAGTAATTTGGTCGTGAGAATCAGTTCATAATCCTAGTTATATGCCTACTGGATATAATTATTGAATTGGAAACAGCTTAAGAGATGAACTAAAATGTCATTTCATATTATTCTTGTCGAGAATCATATCCGATTGTTAGTATCTTTTGGTTCACTCTTACACTATAGTAGTGCTAAAAACATGGATCGAAGGAGAAACTCAAACATGAGCTCTAAGAATTCAGGCTCAATCCATCCAACTTATAGGCAATACATCATAAATGCTAAGCCTACTATAGATAGAGTGAGATGGAATATTTATTAGAGTAGCTGAGATGAGATAAGGTTGGTAAGATCAAGATGGGGTTGCTGAAGATCATATTCGACAGCAAGAGGTGGGCCTATTGGTGGTTGCCGACATTGGATAATTAATTTACTTTTCCAACATCCCCTCATAAATTAATTATCAAATTGTCTTAGATATCCCTCCATAATCTAGAAAGGATGGTTCTTGGATCAAAGCCTTTTTAGGTAACCATTTACAACACTTGACAAGTTCTATCATTTAGTGTACTTCTTCCCCTCATCATAATATCTTTGGATTTCATGTCTCATCTCTAACCAATAAAATTTTGAAGTGGTTTATAGCTTACCACAAACTCTGCACTCAAGTGGTTTTGGCTAACCACAAACCTCACACACAAGTGGTTTCGGCTGACCACGAACCTCTTAACAAGTAGTTCTAGATTACCATGAACATAGCACACAAATGGCTCTGGATTACCACAAACCTCACATAAAAGTGTCTAGTACTAACCATGAACCGCACAAAAGGTTTCGGATTACCACAAAACTTACATGATGAGGAAACTAACTTATAATGGAAACACATTATGATCATCACTTTGGGCTTTCTTCACTGACTTTTATGCTTCTCTTTTTGTTCCTATATCAATTACCGAGTCCATATAAAAAGTGATCTATCTACCGAGATACATGGGTACCTAGCTATTGTACTTGCTAGTTTTATAGGAATCCGTTTCACCTACATGGTTCATCAATATGTTAAACTCTCTTGAAAACATTACCTTGGTCCTTGATGCAGGAGCATCCTGGGTGTAAGAGCAATCTTGCATCACCCAAAAATATTTATGTTTTTGTATTCAATAAGGGCTATCTTGTGCAGAGCTGCTATTTATGGAAACTTACTGTTTTTAGTAAGTTGGTCATAAATCTTGGAATGTTCTGATTTTACATGTGGAGGTTCATCTCAGTCATATCAGCCTGCTAGTAAAGTTTCATGGCTAGATCAGGTCTAGTTTTGAAGATATTGAAGATTTTTGGTATTGGCAGCAGGGTACAAAAACTTTGAACTCAGTTTTGAAGGCTTTAGAGGCTCCGAATGAGGTCAAAAATTTGGGTGACAGGTGCTTGCACTAGGCTAGCCTATAAAGCACTTCGTGGCCTTTCTGAAATGGGGTTATAATAGTCAATCGGGTCAACTGGTGATGACTTATGGTCTGCGGAAGTCGGGTCACCTGAAATGGTGAAAAATAATTTTCCTTCAAAATTTTTGTTCGGGTTTCAAAAGTTATTTTGAGCCGACTCTGATGTAATAAATTGAAAAATAAAATAAATCTAAGTTTGGTCGGCCCTAAGGGCTAAATTTTTGGAACCTTCTCGGGCGGTGGAAAATGCCTATATAAATAAGCCCCGTAGTGTTGTCTAGGGTAGTTCTGGGTAGTAGATCTGGGTATTGATTCGAGGCTTTGTCCTATAGAATATTGTAAGGGAATGCCCATGTGGCTTTGCATATTGTAATTCTAAAAGTTTGTAATTCCACATTTGTGGAGATAATAAGAAGCCAATTTTCTGTTCTTGCATATTGTTGTTGTTTCTCTATTTATGTTATGTGTTTGTGGTATTAAGGGGAGCACCCTTCATTAGTCCTTCACACTTTAAGATTACACAATCTCACACTCCCCCTTTAATTAAAGATTCAACTTCTTTGATTCACCATCAAGCTTAGATTATTCCACAACTTGATGCCACTTCATCTATATGCACAAGAGGATACACACTGCATGATTATCATACTAATCCTTGTAGGCCTCACACAATAGGGCTTCCAAGAAACTTGGGGAAATCAAACTTGCCTATGCCTAAGTTTTACTTCTTTGGACCAAAAGAATTCTCAAAGTGTCGGGTACAAAAATTCATGCACCCTCAATAAAAATCAGGTACAATACATGAATTTTTTCTTTCAACAAAGGTGACTTGCACTCAATCATTTCCACAAAAATACAAATACAACTTCAATATTTTCCTTGACAGTGGTAGCAAGGATATCACACTAGATAATTATTTTTGTGCCTGTACACTTCATTTCCTTTACAAGGACTTCTTTCAACCCAACAATCTTTTTCAGCAGCTTCAATTCCTCTTTTTACTAATAAACTTCAGACAACAAACTCATCCCACAACATTCTCAAACAAATTTATTTAAAAAAACAAAGTCACATAAATACCTGTTGTGAGGTTTTCACACCATCGCCCCATTGCAAATGGGGATCTCCTCTTTTCGCTGGTAGGTCTAAGTGGTAGAGCAAGTTCGGCAACAATTTGGAATTTTGCAAGCCTTTTCAAAAAAATCAAGATGTCCAAAAAATTTGATAGCAAAAATTGGCGAAGTATGGGATTATCAAGGTTGGGCTAAAATACGGTCTTTTAAATTTTAATAGAATAAAAATTGCCAAAGTAAAATTTCCATGAAGGAGAAATTAAAAAAATATTGTTAAAATTAAAATGCTATTCCACCCTTTTTTTAATATTGATACTTAGGAGTTGATTCAACCTCCCCATCTGACAAGTTTGTCATATCAAGGAGTGGATTCCACCTCTTCAAGTAGCATTGATGCATGGAGAAGTGGATTCCACCTTCTCATCTGGCAATTCACACATCAAGGAGTGGATTCCACCTTCTCATGTGGCAAGGTTGCCACATCAACGAGTGGATTCCACCTTCCCATGTGGCAAGGGAAGAAATTAAGCTTTATTGAAAAAAGGGAAGAAACTCAACTTGATGAATTTAATGAAGGTAGAAACAATACAAGAGGGGGAAGGTAAGAAATATCAAGAAATCACAAACCCCCTATGCCAAGTCTGAATGGCCTTGGAGAGGCTAAAACTTCACTTCAAATGTAAAATCAGGGGCCCTACTTTGAACTTGCAGCCCCTATACCAAATGTATACAACTTCAACCAATCAGCAAGGCCCCAAAATGAAATGTGTGGGCCTTACTTGCCAATGACTACCTCAAGTTCAATCCAAGAGACCAAAATGGGCCCAATCACCAAATGTGAGGTTCAAAACTCAAAGCTAGAGCCTAAAGTCGATGCAAAACAGCCCCAATATATAATGTGTAGGCCTGGTCTAATTAGACCAGGCCTTAATTCGATGAGGAATGGGCTTAAGCATGGCCATAAATCAAATGTATGAGCACCTACAACTAACATGCAAGCCTAATTAGGCCTAAATCCAAATGGTCAAGGCTTTGTTATGAAACATGGGCCCTAAGACATTCCTAAGACTTCATAACCTGGGCTTAAGCTAATCGCATGTGGACCTAAATCTCAAAGATGAGGCTTAAAAGATGTAGCGTATGGCCTTGAATTCACATTCAGGCATAAATCCAAATGAAATGAGGCCTAGGCAAGACCTTAAATGAAACGTGTACATCCAACACCCAAGGATAAGATTCAAATGCAAAATGTGTGGACCCAAAACCATAAACCGGGCCCTATATCATCAAAGGTATGGGTCTAATGGGACTAAATTCGATTCAGATCTAGGCCTAAATTCAAATTCAAACTTCTGAACCTGGGCGTCATGGAATAAGACCCAAATTTGGGCACAAATTTCGATGATGAGGCCCTAAATCTGGCCTTCAACAATACGCCAATTGAATTAGTATCAAAACGTGTGGTCCACTGTCCAATGATTGGGCCACAATGACTAATGTGTAGGCCTGATGAAACCCTAAATCTGGACAAACATAGGCCCTAAATCTGATGTATGGCCTTGAAATTTTAAAT
Source organism: Chamaecyparis obtusa (assembly GCA_027943335.1). Classification (NCBI taxonomy): domain Eukaryota; kingdom Viridiplantae; phylum Streptophyta; class Pinopsida; order Cupressales; family Cupressaceae; genus Chamaecyparis; species Chamaecyparis obtusa. Next base: position 186,729 of record BSBK01007568.1, read on the forward strand.
CAGACCTAAAACCAATTACATCGGGCCCTATAACCCAAATGTATAGGCCTTCATATGGCCCTAATTCCCAACATGTAGACTGCAATTTAATGGAGAACCTAAATTAGGCCCCAAATCTGACATGTGGCTTCATTTTCCAGGCTATGGCCCTAAATCTGGCCAAGCATCAATCGTAGAGGCCTTAATCCTAGCACGTGGGTCTAGAATTCAATAATATAGCCTCATATTTAATAACACAGCCTCTAAATCTTATCATGTGAGGCCATGAATTTAATAGGCCTCAAATTCAATGGGTGCCTGCCCTGAGGTGCTCCAATCCAAGCAAGGGGAGCTATAATTTAAAATTTGAACAACCCCGTGGATAAAATTTAATAAGGGACATTCAATTCAGATTGAATTAGACAAAGGGGGCATTAAATTGTAATTGTTTGAATTCAATTTTGTGAGACAAAGTCAGCCTAAGAGAAAAAATTAATTTGGAGATCAAAAGTATTTATGTTTGGGTGTTGTTCAACACCCAAACATAATTAAAATCATTTCAAAGAGCAGGTTTACAAGCTTTTTCAGGGAATTTGATCCACATGGAGGTTGAAAGAGTAAGATTTTCATCAATTTTCATGGAAAATACATGCAAGGGGAATTAATTACACAGATTATTAGTTGCACTCATACAGATTTTGTCACTTCAAGCACATTTCAGACTTGAAATAAGCCCAGATCCACCAATTACATTGATTTGCATCCTATTGATAGAGCTGATACACTAAGAAGACATCAATCTGAGCTTATAACAGACCCTTACAAGCTCATGAAGTTGTGGATTCCTTAGTTCCTCATCATAACAAGGTGAAATTATCTTGGGAAGGTGTTAGAAATAGGGAATACTGAGAGGTGGGGGGGGTGAATCAGTATTCTACAAACTTTTACTTTTGCCCAATTATGGATATAACAGATTATCTTTATGCTTGCATAATAGAGTAAACTAAAGAACATGCATAACAATAAAGCAAATGAACTCATAACACATTATTTGTTCTCGAGGAAACCCTAGCCAAGGGAAAACCCCGATGGGGATGATACCCACAAAGATCCACTAATCAAAAGTATCCTGTTAAGGATGTTGACCCTGTTAGGAGCCTGTTACATATATATAGTGTCTCAGTCCTGATTAAGGGACTATAGGCCTTGTTAGAAGCCTCAACCCTGCTAAGAGTTGGTAGTACTGATTACAAATGATTACAAGATGAGCCCACTGCCCAAACAAGTAATGTACAATGATTACTGATTACAAAATAGGGTAAGGTACATAACCTTATATTGCTTGCTTGTCTTTCACAACTTCGCATCAATATCTTTCGCTATATCATCTATCTCATTCACATACCATATCTCTATCTTCTCATTCCATATGCCTTACATTTATACAAGTTATTAGGAATAATAACTTTTACAGTCGGCTTTACAAAACATAAAGCTTTACACAAAATACATATTTACCCAAGGGTTAACATCTAAGATTTCATCCCTTTATATTATTAAGACATTATTTTGATAGACAAAATAATCCCTTAACTCTTTACCGATTGTATCTTCTTTCTCTGTCCAGTCAGCTTTAACACTGTCTCTGGTGATACTGCAATAACTTCTTCCGTACATGCCATATAGACTTACGCTCTCAGGTGAGTCTTCAATATGCATCATAGTATCTATGTTCAAGTGTGGAAGCACTGAACTTACTTCAATCGACGTCGCCAATCAAAACTGTCCTTTGGGTACACAGGGAAAATACTGCTTATACTTAGACAATTTTGCTCTGCACTCTGTCATACTTGCTCTCTGTCATATGCAGTCTTCATGTAGATCATATGTTTCCATAATGACAACATCTAGATATCTAACTCATCCAAATTGCCAACAATCTCCCCCTTTGTCATTGGTGGCAACATATGAGAAAATTGGCTAAGTCACAAAACTCAAAATCTCAAAATTGTGGCCATAACAAAATTATATCTTCGATGTCCTTATAACTCCATAGATCTTATCTATATTCTATACTCCCCCTAAGAATATACTTCCTTAACGTATATATCAATTTTCTACTATCATATCACTCCCCCTTTGACAACAATGACAAAAAGGTGTCAAAAACTGTGTTCTCAAAATTGTTTACCTTGATTCAAAATTGCAGAGCTGGTAGGCTTGCAACACAATCTGCAAAGTTCACTTTAATGTTCTCTATCTCTTCTCCCATGCTTTCTTTACTATGTCTGAAACACTAAGGAGTGCACATAGACCATAAGATGCGATCTCACATGCATGAAGGTTTTCAAAGTTGAACTTTTCATAAGATGTCTTGGATGAAAGACATTCTTCCAATTGTCCTTCAACTATGTCAATCTTGATTGAAATGTGCTCTCTAAGAAGAGCGAATCTTCTCAATTTCTTATCTTTTTCATCTTTAAGAATCCTTGTTTCATCATACATCTTGCTGATTCTTTTCTCAACATCAAAAATTTTCATATTAGGGCTGACTAAACGATCTACCTCAGACTGAATTTCTGCCTCTTTAGCCTTAATCTTCTCAACCACTTCTAAAACATGATTTTCAGATTTTGTACACTGAATGTACAAAGTTTTACCTTTGTCCAAATTCCTTCTTATATCTTTTATATAGACATCTAGATTGTTAATATCATTTCTGATATTTTGACTTATATCATGAAACATTTTGGCCTCATAGGCTGCCAGAACCTTCACTGTAGCCATATCTGATAAGTTAGTGAATTCATTATCAAATGCTTTCATAACTTCTCTAGCTCTTTCCAGTGGGTCTGCTTCCACTATCTGGTTAGTCACAACACTTTGTAATGTCTCTGTTAATTCCAGCAATGATCCTTCAAGGCTCTTTACCTTCTTGTTCTTTCCAATTATCTTGTTTAGGGATGTGATCAACTCCATTTGATCATCATCATCAACTTCTTTACCAAAACTTTCAAAAATCAATTCAAACTGTGGTTTCTTTGCCGCAATCTCAGGTGTAAGACTGATTTTCTCTCTGCTAGGCACTTCTTCTTGTCCTTGAATTTCTGTGCTTGCTTGATTTTCTGTTTGCTTTTCTTCTTCTTTCCTTGTTTCTTCCTTTCCTTCTTCAAATGATCTATCATGTTCTTCTAGAGCCAAATTGTCAACAATGTTCTCTAGCTTGCTAAAAGGATTATCATCATTGTCTAATGTGATCTTAGTTCCTTCCACATGTATTGATTCATCTTCAATGTTAATTGATGGTGGAGAGGGACTCTTCTGATGCAAAGCTTCCTTAGCCTGTTCTGCTGCAACATATGTTGTCATTACTTTTATTATTGCTTGCTCAATTTCTTTGTTTATCTCTTCATAGTTACCTCCCATTATCAGAATGGTTCTTCTTTTTGTTCTCAGATGAGTACCAAGTTCTTTCATAATTTCCTTAAAGTGATCTTCATCTCTTATATCACATAGTTTCCTCACAAAATTTTCTTTGATTTTGTTATCTTCTTCAATTGCTCTCTTTTTCCTGTTAACCATCTTCTCAAATAGATCATCAGGGATCTTTCCTTGATTTGTATCAAACTTCTTATCTGTTAGGATCATATGTCTCACAACTGCATTTTCCAAATTCAATTTCTCTGAATAGTTGTAAAGATCATAATACTTGTTCATCTTAGAAAAATCTCCATCATGAATGATTTGATCATTAACTTTCTCAATTTTAGGCTTCCATTTCTTCTTCTTCACTTTTGAGTCTTCATCATCTTTTATCTCTGCTATTTTCCTCTGTACTGGGGCAACTATTGTCTTTTGTCTCTTGCCTAGTCCAGTAGCTATTTCCTTCACTCTTTTTCCTGGTAGAGTGGCGGAAGATCTTGTAGACTTCCTTATTTCTCGTTCCTCCTCTACTTTTACCATATGCTGCAAATTTCCAGTCTCAACTGCTAATAGGGGTGGAACAAACAAAACTTCCTTTTGTCCAATATTTCTAAGTGTTGCTGCTGTATTCTTTACAATCATAAACTCTTGTTCTGTCATCCCTATGTCCTTCAGAATTTTCTTAATTGTACTTTCCACTCTCTTCTTTGACTATTTTTCTTCCTGAATAGACTTTGCGGAGTTGAAGTTCTCCTCATAAGTCCCAAATCTGTTTCTATGTACATCCAACTTACATTTAAGTAATCTATTTACATATTCTTCTGCTTCAACTTCAAAAATTTCATAGCCAAGAGGGTCTACGAACTCTACTCTAAGTTCAACTGCTTCAATGTAGGTGAAGTCAGTGTCAACCATAAAGCATATCTCATTTTTATACTTTTCAACAATAGACTGAGGGATTCTTGATCTGTTCTTCATCAAGTTCTAAAATGTTTTGATCACTAAAACTGCACTCTCATTGACCTTGTCTATAAGGTGTCTCCTATATACTTGGTTGATTCTTTCCATTGAGGTCTTGCCATCATTCCAATCATCTCCAATTGTAAATGGAAATCTTCTTATCAAATGGAAAAACATATATGTAATCAATGATGAGAATCTAAACTAGGAATTCTTAGTCTTCTTAATCTTTTTTAGGTTCTCAAACAACTGAATTCTCAAGATTTCACACATATCTACTTGCACTTTATCAATACACATCAAATAGGCTGCATGAATCATTCCAGCTGCCATGTCATCTTCTCTTGAATTAGCACAAAACTTAGCTGTTAGGATATTACATAAATATCTGACATCATCTTGTTGTATCTTGCTAATCACTATGCTTCTACCATTGTAAGATGATTTAGTGTTGTCCAATACAGTTTTCTTCACATTCTTTTCATTGAATGGTATGACCAGATTTAGACAAACCAGTTACTTCATGAATTAGGTCAGTTGTGATTTCTATCACTCTATCATCTAACCAAAACTTTCCATTACGTATTCTGCTCAAAATTATCTTAGTGCATTCTTCATCATCAAATTCATACTGTAGTGAATACTTTATGATTTTGTTATCCTTCAAATTTTCAAACCCTACTTTCAATGACATATCCTGATTGTAAAGCTTCTCATACTCTTTAGTAAAATCATTATCACTGAGGGTTTCAAGTTTACATCCCAAATAGCTTCTAACATTCTCTAAATGTAAAACTCTGTCTGGTACGGATGACAATGCTAATTTAGGGTCTTCTTCCAAAGGTTCTACTAGTTCCCTTTTAATCTTAGGTCTTATTTTACCTATTATACTATTAACCAATGAAACATCCATGACTTCTGCAAATTCTCTAACTAACTGGTAGATTTGCTTAGTGAAATACCTTAATTCCATGATTTAGGGCTTTGCGTAGATCCGGCATGAAATTCCTTCACCAAATCCTTGAAAATTGCTCTCAATCATTGCTGCTTGATCTCCTTAACACTTGCATTCACTTTAATGATCAAACAATACCGATCATAAACTTTTAACCTTTCAATCTTATAAGATTATGACATTGCATTCAATTCTTTTGCTGCTTCTTTCCAAAAAGTTGTTTCCTGCTTACCTGCAAAACTTAAAACTTCTTGCGATCTCGCATAACATCATATTAGCTCATGCGCTCTTAACCATAGCATCATTACATCATAAAATACCTTTCATTAATTGCGCAAGACTCAATTCATCCTATACTAACTTCTACACTATCCTAAGTTCCTATTCTACTGCATTTTTCATGAATTAAGTACTTTGAGATGGGTTAGGAAGAGTTTCACTCTTACCATTAGATACTTCACCTTTCTGATTACCTTCAATGTTGAATGTGTCTCCTTGATCTGTGGCTTTAATAAACTTCACTTCTTCTGAATTACTACAGCAACCTCCTTGACTGTTGCTTGCATTCTCATTTCTCCTTGCATGACTTCTAGGATTAGGGTTTCTCATGTTGTTCATTCTGCTAAACCTTTTTGTATGACCAAATTTGTTGCATATCTAACAAACTACTCCATTGTTTCCATATCTTGGTCCAGTCTGGTTGATTTTTGATCTGCAATTCCTGGCAATGTGTCCAACCTTGTTGCATCTATAACATACTACTGGATTTCTTCTATTCATATCTTCAGTAGGTTTCTTATCTGCATGGTTAGTATCTCTAAACATTCTACTACTATTATTATTCTCATTAAATTTAGGTTTCCTACATTTAATAGCTCTATGTCCAAAACCATGACAGTTATAACAATAACCATTAAGAGGTTTAAATTGCTTACCTGTACAATCTTTCTTCATATGACCAAAAGTGTTACATGCAAAACATTTACCTTTAAATTCCCTCTGCATACCTTTAGGTGATTCTTCTTGCTTAGGTAGTTCTTCCTCTTTAGACATATCTTCAGCTTCATCGGATTTCTTTTCTTCTATGTTTTTAGAAATTTTCAGATCTGGTTCCTTGCTTTCTTCACTTACCTTAGATGAGTTAAATCCAAGACCAGTTTTATCATAGAATGGCTTTTGATAAGACATTTGTTCATCAATCTTTTCACTAGTAGAATATAGTTTCTCAAGATGTTTCTTAGACTAAGTCAATTCACCTTTCACAATTGTATTGTACTTTTCAAGTTCAACATATTGCAATTTAGTTTTCTCAAGTTCAGATGTCACTTTACAAAGTTTAGATTTCAGATCTTCTTTCTCAGATTTCAGATTTTCATTCTTAGATTTTAGATTTGCTTCATTCTTGTTGTTTCCACCTTTCAAACTCAATTTCAGATTTACTATCTTTAATTCATGTTTAAGGATCTCATTTTCTTTTTCCAGATTATCATCACAATCTTCAACTTGAATTGTAGATTCCTTTTCTGTTTTCAGTTCTTCCAGCTTCTTTTTCAAGTTCTCAATGAGGTTCTTTGCATCATCATATTTTTCTTTTAGAGTATCTCTTTCTTCAGTAAGTATATCAATCTGTTCAAGAGCTTCTTCAAGATTCTTCTGTAGCTGATCCATATCCATAGAGATCTTACTCAAGTTGCTAGGCTTTTTTCGAATGATTATTTTCTGAGTAACTAAGCTCTGATACCAATTGTTAGAAATAGGGAATACTGAGAGGAGGGGGTGAATCAGTATTCTACAAACTTTTACTTTTGCCCAATTATGGATATAACAAATTCTCTTTATGTTTGCATAATAGAGTAAACTAAAGAACATGCATAACAATAAAGCAAATGAACTCATAACACATTATTTGTTCTCGAGGAAACCCTAGCCAAGGGAAAACCCTGATGGGGATGATACCCAGAAAGATCCACTAATCAAAAGTATCCTGTTAAGGATGTTGACCTTGTTAGGAGCCTGTTACATATATATAGTGTCTCAGTCCTGATTAAGGGACTATTGGCCTTATTAGAAGCCTCAACCCTGCTAAGAGTTGGTAGTACTGATGACAAATGATTATAAGATGAGCCCACTGCCCAAACAAGTAATGTACAATGATTATTGATTACAAAATAGGGTAAGGTACATAACCTTATACTATTTGCTTGTCTTTCACAACTTCGCATCAATATCTTTCCCTATATCATCTATCTCATTCACATACCATATCTCTATCTTCTCATTCCATATGCCTTACATTTATACAAGTTATTAGGAATAATAACTTTTACAGTCGGCTTTACAAAACATAAAGCTTTACACAAAATACATATTTACCCAAGGGTTAACATCTAGGATGTCATCCCTTTATATTATTAAGACATTATTTTGATAGACAAAATGATCCCTTAACTCTTTACTGATTTTGTCTTCTTTCTCTATCCAGTCGGCATTAACACTGTCTCTAGTGATACTGCAATAACTTCTTCCGTACATGTCGTACAAACTTGTGCTCTCAGCTGAGTCTTCAATATGCATCATAGTATCTATGTTCAAGTGCGCAAGCATTGAACTTACTTCAATCGAAGTCGCCAATCAAAACTGTCATCTGGATACACTAGGAAAATACTACTTATACTTAGACAATTTTGCTCTGCGCTCTGTCATACTTGCTCTCTGTCATATACGGTCTTCATGTAGATCATATGTTGCCATAATGACAACATCTAGATATCTAACTCAGCCAAATTGCCAACAGAAGGTTGGCACAATGTTTTATACTATTAATCCATGATGGTGGATGAGTTTCTAAGGATTTTCTAACCAGAAGTCTGATATTGCTGTCATTTAGTTCATGACCATGTTTTTTAGAGTTTGTTCTCAGTGCATTATTGAAGCTTATTTATTTTATAAATAATATTTGATGTTACCTTCAGTTATGTGGCAAGTTCAAGAGGAATTAAGTCAATTGAAAGTCTAATGTATGGCATTGTATGATGGGATAAAAGTGGCAGGAGCTGAAGATGGAAGCTAAGCATGAAGAAATCAAGGTTCAAGTTATGCAAAGAAGCGGAAAAGTTTGAGCTCAAAGGCGAGAGTCCCACTTCAAAAGTGAATTCAAGAAGATTCTCAAGGAAGGCCATCTTAATCTTGGATTTCCTTTGGAAATCCAAGATCTGCATGAAGTTACAATACGAAGGTTTTGAGTCATCACAAGAAGGCAAGATGTCAAGACAAGCCAAATGTAATGAAAAGATTCCCAAGGGGCAAAGAAGAAAACATGAAGAGGAAGGAATTGAAGAATATGAGCCATCACAATTGAGGGCTTAATAATGTTAAAATATTTTCTCATCATCAAGGGGTTATTTATTAAACCTCTATGATAAGCATGTTGAGGTGGCACCTATTTCTTCAACCAATGAGAACACACCAAGTGTCCCAATGGAGGAGCTTCATCATATTATGTCCCGATTCATTGAATGTGCCAAAAGAGTAAAAGTAAAAAAAAATTATCTTCTAAAGGAATATTTGTTGTAAGCCCATGTGGTGTTTTATTTTTGGCTCATTGATGGGTGTCTTCTCTTGCAAGCTTCTACCTAGTCCATTTTCTCATTGGCCTGTTGTGAGGTTTTCACACCATCACCCCATTGCAAATGGGGACCCCCTCTTTTTTCTTTGGAAATAGTAGTGGTAGCAGTGTTTTTAGGTGGCCTTAGTTGGTTTTAGTTGGCAACATTTTCAAATCTCCAAGTCGAGGAAGTAATTTCAAGCAATTTTGGCTTGTTGGGAAGTTAAGACTGTCAGGGATACGCGCAAAAGTTCAGCTAAGCTAGTCATAGAGATGGAGTTGGAACCAAAGGATTTGGAATGAAATGATTTAAAAACTTTAGAAAATCCTTGTTCTAGCTTCAATTCGACCTTAGAAAGCCAAGAAGGGTTGAGGGAGGTAAACTTGTTGAAGCCGTGGTGAATCCTAAAATTTGGCTAAGTCTGGAATTTTTTTAAAACCACCAAAATCTACAATCTTTATTATAACTCCTATGAAGCTGAAACCTATCTCAAACATCCTAACAATATTTAGACAAATATAACACAAAGTATAAGAACTTATACTTAAATGTTATATTTGTATAAATCCTCCTACATCCTGAGCTGAAAATGACTAAGTGTTGAATTGTGGAGTTGGCTTGCAAGAAAAATTGCCCAAGAATGGTTGGAATCCGACCCTCTTTGGGCATTATTTCCCAACATAGGCAAAATTTTGCCCCCTTCAATCAAGCCCTTAAAGCATAACATGATGAAAACTTGCAAATTTGAATGGGGTAATGTGGAATAAGTGCAGATTTAATGACTCCACACTTAAATGTTTTTGATAAAATAGCTGAGAATGCCCAAGAATGGTTGGAGCCTGACCCTCTTTGGGCATTAATGCCCAAAACATGCAGATTTTTGCCCCTTTTTTTCATCAAAATCCTTCAGGGTATCAAGCAAATTGGTGGAAACTTGGCAAAATATGGAAAAATAACAACTTGAAAAGCTGGAATTTTTAGTGGAAGTGACTAAGGCTTTAACTGAAATTGCCCAAAACGGGTCGGATTCCAACCCTTTGTGGGCATTTTTTCCCAAGATCATGAGAATTCTGACCTTCATCTTTAACTCAAATTCTTTGATGGCAGCTTAGAATCATGAAAACTTAGCAAGTTTGATGAGAAATTATTTGAAAGGATGAAATTTTGGTGGTCTTTTGGACATAAATTTTATGTTGTTGGCTGGGAATGCCCAAAACAGGCCGGAATCCGACCCTTTTTGGGCATTTTTGCCCAAAAGTCCTAGATTTCTGACCTCCCATTTTGGCTTAAATCATTAGTGCCTTTGAGATCTGCCTTCAAACTTGGCGAATTTTGTGAGAAGACAACTTGAAGAATGAAAGTTTTGGTGGCTACAGGACTTAGAAAAATTTTGAGTTTGGTTGGGATTGCCCAAAACAAGTTGGAATTCGACCTTTTTGGGGCATTTTTGCCCAAAAGTCTAAGTTTTCCGACCCTTCATCTTTGACTTGGGCCATGAAACATTAAGTATTTAACAAATTTGATTGAAAATTGACTGAGAAGGCGGAAATATTTTGGGAAAGATTGATTGTATGTCGCTTAGATTGCCCAAATAGGGTGGAATCCAACTCTTTTTGGGCATTAATGCCCAAAATCATGAAAATCTTGCCCCATAGTTTGGCATGAAGTTTGTAGCCTAATTCGAATTGTAAAAGAAATGATGAAGTTTGAACTAAAATCAGATTGAGGGAGTATGAAGAAGGGAAGATTTGGATTCAAGTTTAATGAGAATGCCCAAGAAGGGACGGAATCCGACCCTCCTTGGGCAATTTTGCCAAAACATGGTGATTTCTGACCTCCCAATTATGCTAATTTCCACTTTTAAATGGATGTCGCTGCAAGAAAACGAGGGTTTGGTATGAGTTTTTTTGCAAAATTGATTGTTTAAGGGGCAAGTTTGATGTTTATGTTTCAAGGTATTGCCCAAGGGTCAGAATCTGACCCTCCTTGGGCACGTTTGCCCAAAATTGCATAATTTCCAACCCTCAAAATCACACCAACTTCAAATCTTAATTGCATTTTTTCATTCCAAACTTAGAGAAGGGGCGGGCTGACATTGCTTTGTAGATCGAATTATAGAAAGGGGTGATTCTGATTTTTTGATTTAAGTCATTGTCCCTTAGGCATTTTTTGCCTAGATTTTAGTGTTTTCCACCCAGCATTTGAGCTTGGGTAGGTCGTCGTTGGATTGGAAAAATTCAAAATATTTTAAAACAAAATAAATTCTATTTAAAATGCAGGTCATCCCTCTTGGATTTTGTGCCCTTTCAAGGCCCGGAGCCTATATAAGAAGGTGAGATGAAGTCATTTTAACATCAAAACAAATCCAAGTTTCCTCTACTCTGCAACAGCAGGTTGCAGTCCTAGTTTGTCAGAAAATTTCCTCTAATCTTTAGCAGCAAAATACGCCTACATGAGGCAGCAAATTAGGAAGGGGGGTAGCAGCGATTCTTCTCCATTTGGAAGGGATCTTTTTCCTTCTCTAAGATTAGCAAATTGTCTCTGTTTTGGCCATTGAATTCCTCCTAGAGCTAGGCAGTGAACTGTCATAAGAGCAGCAGCAAATTTACCTCCAATATGGTGGCAGTTTGTTTCCAGGCTGTTAAGGATTGTGAATCATCATAGGGATAGAGAAAACCTTTTGAGCTTCAATAAGGAAGGGCTAGGAGATGGATACTTCAAGTAGATGCTTCAAATTCAAGCTCGAGGTTTGCGAGCGAGGAAGAAAATTCAACATCAAAGTCATTCAAAGAAAATTCTGATTGAGATCAAAGTGAATTTGAAAGATCAAGATCAAGGCAAGTTCAACCACATAAGGACATCATTGAGAAATTTGGAGATGGGGATCAAGTGAAATCAAATTTGAGCCACAAAGGCAACCAAAATCAAATCAAGCTAGCAGATCCAAGTTTGCCAATTCAAGCCAAACCATGAGAAAAGTTTCCAAAAGATGGAGAAAATTCAAAAAGAGGAAGTAATTTGAAGACATGAACCATCCCAATCATCTTCAGGAGGCTAATAGTTTTGGAAGAGTTAATCAAAGGTGGAAAGGCCGAGCATCAAGAGATGTTTTCTTCATCAAAGTTACTTTCTAACGATCAAGCAAGACATATTTGCAATTTTAACAAACACCTTATACAAGCTAAGATTCAAAGCACATGATTAAATAGATTTGCAAGATAAGGGATGATGAGGTGGCACCAAGCTATACTGTCCAATTAGAAAATTCTAGATTCAAGCACAAGCAATCAAATCATGCCAAGTGTCCTATTTTCTCATTGGTTGAAAAAATCATTGTAATTTTCTTACGGGCCCATGAATTGGTGCCCTCATGTAATTGGTTGTAAATTTGGCAACCCTAATTAAGGTTTATGGGGTTAAATCTCGGCCCTTGATCTTCAATCGATCTTGGCCCTTCATTGTATTTGAGAAAAGTATAAAAGTTCAAGGCCTTTTCATTTGTAGGGGGTAGATTCATTAGGTTAGAAGAGAAGCATTAGATTAGGAGATTAGACTAGGCTAGCCAAAGGAGAGACTTGATCAAATTGTTACTATGATGCTATTAAAGTAATGGATAATTCATTGTTGGTTCTTCATGGTGAATTACTTAATGTTGCTTTGTAGTGTTGCATGGTTTCTTCAATCGTTCACTTGGTTTAGATTTCTTTTCATGTTAAAGTAGTTTAGTTGAATGGAAGTAATTGTGGATGCTGGCTTGCTTGACTTGACAAATCTGGGCCACTAGCCTCTTGCTAATTGTAAGACGATGATTGAATGCACTTAACTTCAATTGATATTAAATCTTTAGTTTGCATCCATTTGATGGGATTGAAGAGGAGATATTGATTTGAAAACCATTTGAGTGTTCCTTAGAAGCTTTAACTAGGTGGGTGGAGTCGCTGATTAAGTTGCATCTAGTATAGTCCTTGAGTCTGTTAATGTTTTGAACTATAATAATATAAATGCAATATACATAAAAATAAAAAAGCATACGAACAGATGAAACAATTATTTATCCTAGAAATAACTCCTACTCAAGGGAAAAACCCAACCACACCCAAAAAAGATTCTCTTTATTGAAATCTCAAAAACAATTATAGTAGAAGCTTGCTTATGATTGAGAATATTATTCACTCCATCAAAGCCTTATCTCTCTCATTCCAGATAAATCACTTTGCACACATACAAGGACATCTCAGTAAACACAAATGACTTACAGTTATATTAGACTCCACAATAAAATTCTTAGAAAACAATGATGATTAACAGATTATCTGTCATCAAAAATCTTTTGATAGTGCAAACATATACTTCACAATATCGATCAGCTGAAGAAAAATTGAAGTTGAAACAAATATATTTGATGATCACTTAACAATCGAATCACCCGAAAATCATGCTATCGCACTTTTCTAATTCACCAATACTGATGATACATTGCCCCACACCCAACTGAAGGGAGAGCCTTATATTTTCTCATTGAATTTATTTTTACAAGTCACCTAAAAGACACACAAGGAAGGTAGAGAGGCAGCCATTTCATTGTTACCACCCACAATAAATGCAAGACTCATAATAACTCCCATTGTGACCTTTACAAAAGAACGGTAAAGGACAGTAAAGAAGCAATGACATCATGTCATCAATGATACAGTTGTAACACAACCAACCAAAGAAGAGAGAGTATATTTGGATTGACATCGGTCCAACAACTCTTTTGATAACCAAAAAAAATTGAAGCCATCTCAAGAGCACAGTGCGCACATAACAGAATACATAGAACTCATGATAAGTGAGAAGGAACAGAGAAAAACACTATCCCAAAAGGATGAGCTACACGAAGCCATTAGGAACTAAGAACTCATGTCAAATAGAGAGATCGAAGCATGAAAGAAATAATTGTCATCACACAGAATTTATGAGAATCCTTATTGCTGACATTCATAGGTAAATGATGTCTATCGCAGCTACATAATTTCAATAAATTCATCCATGATTCCTTGCATTCATAGTTAGGAGTAGAAGTAGCATAAGTTTAAGTTTGAGATGAAGTGAGAATTGGAAAACCAAATTATATTTTCATTAATTATTGTGAAGCCAAACCTTTAGAAGTACAAAGAGTTGATATCCATTAAATGAATAGCGTAAGTCCCCTAAGTGATTACCAGCAAATCACATTATTTCACTGAGCGGGATCCATGATAGAAGGAACCTCATTTCATTATCTTACTTTCCAAGCTAAGCATGAGAGATGACCTTATATCAAGAGAGGATTGAGTAGTTGATGTTTCATCCTGGAACATTGGGTATTTGATTCTGCATGTTGTAGTGGAACAAAACTCACATCGACATGGCCTAAGAAAGTAATGCAATTTTCTAATTGGCCCACAAGGTGGTGCTTAATTGTAATTGGGTGGGCATTTAATAATTGTTAGCGGAGGTTATGTTACGGTTGTGTTGGATTACTCTCAGCCCTTGATTTCAAGTCAATCTTGGCCACTCATTGTACTCGGGACTACTATAAAAAGCCCAGGCCTTCTCATTTGTAATTCAATAGTGTTGATGTTTGTAGCATCACTCAGATAAATAATATTGACTATATGATTATTATGAGAAATGATTTATTATATATATACTTATATATATCAATATATATAATAATTGATATTACTATATACATTGATATATATGTATATAAAGTTAGATTATAATTATTCTCATAATAACTAAATAGTTAAATTGATAAAATAAATATTATTATTATGTAAATATTAGAGAAATTAATATAATACTAAAGAGATATTATATATGTGTGTGTGTGTGTGTGTAATCATGATTGTCATTATATTAATTACATAATAATGAATAGACATGTCCCATGAAGGGCATTGTCTCTAACACATAAAAACATACAATGAGATAGTGCTATTACATTTGAAATGATCCTAAAACCTTAACATGGTATCCGAGCCAAGTTGCAAATGTAAGAGAGTAGTTTGTTGATGGTGAATGTGTGATTGTATCAGAAAATACAGTCTCAGTACGAGGACCATATCTCACAAATGCACCATTGAATTTTTCTAAATTTTGGATATGTTAGTGATAAACAAATTTAGAAGAATCTCACAAGAGAGATTGGAGAGAAAATGTCAGATTCAAAAGTTATGACCGACTGTGTACGAGTCTATGCAAAAAAAAAATCTGTAAAAGAGCGAGGTTCCTTCTTTAAAAGCCTAACCACTTGAAGGGAGATCCGATCAAATTGAAGGTTTTCATAGTGTATAGAACCTTTGGATATTAAAGACAAGTCATGTGAATAATTATAGTAATGTTCGAGAATGACAACATCATTCTTTGAATTTGCATGATATTTTCTATATGGGCTCACCTTAAAGAATGAAATGCTTGAAATTTATAAAAGATAAGTATTTCATGTTTTATTAATGCACATAATTTTTGAGTTTGTAATTCATGTTATACTATTGGTTAGTAAAATATTGTATGCTTCTATCATTGGTATTTACAGTCGAGATAGTTTAGTGAGCTATTTGTAATCTCTCTCTAACATACCTTCAAGACAGAAGCACAAGATAATTGCATTCAAGGGAGAAAGAACTTGATGCTTGCAAACAAATTGATGATTGAGACTAGATGAAAAGGGAGTCTGATATTTCAAAAGAGGTCAATAAGTTGATAAACCTTAACTTCAAAGGGAGTAGATGGTTCAGTCAACTTGTGACAATCTTGATCATATTGATTGAGAGGGAGTTCACTATTGAAGGTGAAACATTTATGAGGTAAACTTGATATAATTGATTATTATACTAATGAATCATGAACGTTTTTAATGGGATTGATTTGTAAAATTTATTGTAAGGTGACGATCTTACAATAACTTGACCTTCTATTGTGATAGACATCTTGTGATGGTTGAAATCGATCATAATAGATAGAACTTGTGGATAAAATCGCTGATTGAGGCAATCCACATTAAAGCTTGAGGAACTTGTGGATAGAATCATCGATAGAGGCAATCCACACTAAAGCTCATGAGTTTATGGATAGAATCACCGATGGAGGAAATCCACATGAGAGCTTGTGGATAGAATCATGGATTGAGGAAATCCACCTGGGAACTTATGGATAGAATTGCCGATAGAGGAAATCCACACTAAAGCTCATGAGTTTGTGGATAGAATCGCTGATGGAGGCAATCCACACGAGAACTTGTGGATAGAATCGCCAATTGAGGCAATCCACCTGGGAACTTGTGGATAGAATCCCTGATAGAGGCAATCCACACTAAAGCTCATGAGTTTGTGGATAGAATCGCCGATAGAGGCAATCCACATGAGAGCTTGTGGATAGAATCGCTGATAGAGGCAATCCACACAAGATCTTGTGGATAGAATCACCGATGGAGGAAATCCACTTGAGAGCTTGTGGATAGAATCGCCGATGGAGGAAATCCACTTGAGAGCTTGTGAATAGAATCGCCGATGGAGGAAATCCACTTGAGAGCTTGTGAATAGAATCGCCGATGGAGGCAATCCACCTAAGAGCTTGGGGATAGAATCGCCAATGGAGGCAATCCACATGAGAGCTTGTAGATAGAATCGCCGATAGAGGCAATCCACATATTGAGACTATGTTTCTATTGATTACATCACGAGGATGATGCCTTTATTGCTTACATCATATGATTGATGTTGTCAAGTGTCATAAGTGTTGACATTGGATTGATTTATCCTCCCTAGCTAAGAGGGAATGTTGATGTTTGTAGCATCGCTCACATAAATATTGACTATATGATTATTATGAGCAATGATTTTATATATATATATATATATATATATATATGTTTATAAATATAATCATAATTGTCATTATATTAATTAGATAATAATGAATAGACATGTCTCTTCTTGACTCATTCTCAATATAAATGCAAGAGATTATTGCATTTGGAAAACACATAAAAACATACAATGAGATAGTGCTATTACATTTGCAATGATCCTAAAACCTTAACAAATAGGTTAGAGATTAGGGTAGGAGGAGAATTGTTGAAATTGTTGTCATAATTCTATCAAAGTAATTATTGATTCATTTTTGGTTTTCATGGCGGATTACTCGTGTTGCTTTGGAGTATTGCATGATTTCTACATTTCCTCATTTAGGATTTTATTTCATATTAAGTAGAAGTAGAAGTAGATGAATGGAAGATATTGTTGAATGGTGATTGGTGGTATAGTTAGCATCTATACCTTTTGGTACTTGCTAATTGTAAGTAATAGTGTAAGGTTAGTCTAGGCCTAAATTGCAAGTGTTTAGATTCTATTGGAAATGTTCATTTAGATTGTGCCTTCATAGAATATTTGAATGAGTATTGACAATGCGAAATCCATTCTTGCATCATTAGAAGATAGCACCCTCCTATGCCTAGTTGACATGACGAAGCAAGGAGTACTGGTTAGAGACTCACCCCATCATCAAAATTATTTTACATTCCTAGAGTTATATAGTATTTTGAAATCCTTCTCTTTGCAAGTTGCTTGGTTGGAAGTGATTGAAGAAGTTAAAGTCAAGTTGATATCCATCAAATGAATAGTGTAAGTCCTTTTGTGATAACCAACATATCACATCATAAAACTGAGTGAAAGTCCACAATAAGAAGGAACCTTGAGGTTGTCTTATCTAATCACACAATCCGTATACATTGTTTAGCATATAAGCACTCTTATTCAAGAGAGAGTTGGAGATTTGGTGTTTTGTTTGGAATACCAAGTATTCAGTTCTGCATATTGTAGTGGAACAAAACTCACATCAATAGAAAATGGTACTAGGAGGGCTTAATTGAAATTCATTCATTGGAACAACTTAGAAGCTCAAAGCATTGATGGTATGCGAACCCTCCATCATCATGCCAACAGAAATTGGCGCTAGGAGGACTGAATTGAAATTAATTCTTGGAACAACTTAGAAAATCAAAGTGTTGGTGGTATGCAAACCCTCCATCATCAGGCCAACAAAAATTGGTGGTAGGAGGGCCGAATGAAGTTCGTTCATGAAGATATCAATAAGAATGAGATTTCAAAGTTATATTTGAGATAGATCTCTCTTACAGTTGAAAAATCTAAAAAAGTGCAAAACTTGAAAAATCCAAAAAAATAGAAAATTAGAAAATTCGAGGAAAAAAAAAAGAAAAGGTTTCTCAATGGATGGGCATTGATTTGATGGTCCAGACATTCATCTAGTTGGCATTGCTCAATTTTTGGAGGTTTTAGATGCACAATTATATCCACTAAATTTGTTCGAATTGGCATCACCTTGCGAGTGTAGGATTTATGGGACAACCCAACATGATGAACTTGATTGTTTGACATTTCTATCAAGAGTGGAGTTGATTTTACAAAGAAAGATGTACTTTTGGGATATCCTCAAACTCGTTCTTGTTGTTGGATCTAGCAATAAGGCCAACATGTTTGCAAATAATTTCAAGGAAATGATCAAGAAGTGATTAAGTGAGGAAGAATTATATGTGGAAGGTATGTTTCTCTCTGGTTGTAGGCTACACAATGTGGCACATTCTGAATATTGTCAACCATGTTCAGATATCATAAAGTAGGCCAAGAAAGAGATGGGATGGTTCGATTGTGAGCAACCAAATACATAAAAAATTTGGAGTTCATGCCTCGAATGAATGAGTTTGGCATCGAAAGAAGGTAACAAGGATAACATTCATCACTCAAGTTGGAAATCAAAAGATGAGCAGATTGCATCCTCATCCGAAAAAAGACAAAACAACTTGTAGGAAGATGGCATGGCGAAGCTTGATTAAGTGGTTGACAAACTTTCATGCATTACATCTCAAGAGGGAGGTGTTGAAAAGACAATTAATGAGGCAATTGGATTCATCCACAGATGACAAAGGATAGAAAGCAAAGATCAACATTTGGAAACACTTGAAGAACTACAAGAAGGTCATCATGAATTTAAAGAGGAGGAAATCCTTGGTGAACTTTCATCCATGCTTCAAAAGGAAATCATCAAACATGAATTGCAAGAAATTTCAAGCATCCTTGAAGAAGATAATCAAGTAGACAAGATAACTAAAGAGCTTCAAGATATCACAGATAAATCCAATAATGAAGAGCAATTTGACAAGGTGACACAAGATGTCATTACCACCATATTTTTGGGGGGGTATTGAAAGATCCCATAGAGGAAGTGCAAATGGAATCATCACCAAAGACATCTTAGGATAGACGAGTCATTGCAAGTGTTTTGATTCACCATCAAATCAGATCAGTGGAGGCATTTCTATTAGAGATGTTATTTGATGATCATTTCATGAAGATATTTGGAGATCCACCTATTAGCAAATCCTTAGTTTTTTAGGACACCATACTTGATGAAATTCCACATGAAGAATTGCAAGATGTTCCTAAAGAAGAATCAATTGGCAATCTCATGTCAAATGATGAAGTTTTGAACATCCATGGAGAGAATATTCAAGGTGTTGAACAAGTTTCTCCTATGGAAGAAAAGAATGAAGAGTGATTTGGGGGAGGATCCTATAATTTGACATTGCATTCGAAGAACAACTTGAAGAAATATTTGAGGGAAAAATCATCAAGGAATCCCTGATTTTTGAGGATATACTCAAAGAAACTCATAGGGATGCATGGTTCATGTTACACAAGGACAAGCCTCCAAAAGCAATTTTCCATGGACTTAACTTCACAATTGATCCTCCAATCTTCTCTCATGAGTTCAATGCTGATGCCAGTGAGAGGATTCATCACCAACTACGACCTCCTAAAGTTGTGGATGATCAACAAGAATTTGAAATAGAGTACCCATTCGAGAGTGCCAAGTTGTTTATTTCCTTGCTCTTAATTTTGAAGGTTGTTATTTTGATTATGGAGATCTAGGAAAGAAAACTTGCATTTGGATTGACCATGGATCATATTGACTACCTCAATTGTTGATTTTACATGATAAATTTCCTGAATTCTAGTTTGAGGTGATAAATTCTTTCTTCAGCACAAGGATGAC
This sequence comes from Chamaecyparis obtusa, assembly GCA_027943335.1. NCBI lineage: Eukaryota > Viridiplantae > Streptophyta > Pinopsida > Cupressales > Cupressaceae > Chamaecyparis > Chamaecyparis obtusa. Next base: position 206,751 of record BSBK01007568.1, read on the forward strand.
TTTGCAAGAACGAGAACCATCGCCCAAGCCTTGTTGTTCTTGAGCATTTTGAGAGACCATGTTAGGTCATGTGTATATATCGGTCTTTTGAGTGTCATCCCTTTACAAGTCATCTACATAGTTATAGTAGATTTGTCTTGAACCATTTGGTTCAAGAAGCTAGAATAGATTTCCTTTTAGTTGTTTAACTTTAGGTTTTGTAGGAGTCAAGTGGTTAGTTTGCCTTGAGCCAATTGACTTAAGATTTTTTTAAAGTAGCTCCTCTCGTAGTTTAGAGGTTGTTAGTTTAGCTCTCTTATTTTGTCATAGGTGTTGTCGGTATATTTTGTATGTACGGGTGTTGTGTAATAAACTTATGTTAATCTCGGCAGTTAGTACCGAGAGTGTGAACCATTACGACGTGACGTTTCGGTGGTGTCTCTTCGGAGGTTATATGTACACATTGCTCTGAGTGTGAAGGACATGATTTGGTTTTCTGAGTACTTTATGTTTACCGAATTGCAATACTTTTCTGTGTTCATGTTTATCAGTTAATGTGTGTTTATGCAACTATTCTTGTTGACCCAAGAGGGAAAACATCTGGCGCCGTTGCCTAGACATACCCGGATGGCGAGTAGGCATAATGGGCTTACCCGTTAGTGCGATAAACCCAGAAGCCGAGGAAGCCCGTACCGAGTTGTACGATGGAGAGGATAATTTGGCACGTGACTTCCGAATTTTGTTTCAAGTAGCTCTTGAAACTCACGTCCGAAGGGAGGCAACAAACGGAGACGTCCCTGCAGGCGTAGTGTGGGACACGATTGGGGCGAACCCTACAGCGAATCGGTTGTTGAACCAACTTCCACGGTTGTTGGCACAAGCAGCACTCGCACGACGTATTCGGCAAGAGGAAATTGACCGCGAGGACCGCCGCCAGGAGATCCTCCGTGCATTCCACGCCCGAGAGCATTTTCATCGCCGTCGGGAGGAAGGAAATGACAAACAGTAAAGTTGTTGAAGTTTGAAACGAAGGGGAACGAAACACAAAAATTCAATTGTAGTTCAATTGAGAATGTTGTAAAGCAACATGAATTAATAAAAAATAAGTGTTCTTTTTGATTGAGCAATGTGTATAGTTTGTCCTGATGCCCAATAATTTAAATAAAGATCGAAATAAGAAAGTGATAGATGACGAAGGGGAAGCCGCACAGAAGGCTTTGATATCCGCCCAGCAACGTGAACGTCGGTGTAGGCTCAAGCAACTTGCCAAAGACCATCTTGCCGGAGGGTTGCCCGAAGGGGACCTCGGAAGTGGTACAGAGGGTGCAGAAGCCGAAGAAGAGTTCACTTCTCCAGAACGGAGAGTGCGGAGTCGGGAAGAGTTACTTGAGGAGACACGGGCGAGAATAGCCTTTCTCCAAGAGGAGAGAGTACGGTTTGAGGTGGGTCTCCGTACACCAAGTGCGGAGAACCAAACCGGCGAAGAGGGTGATACTGCAGAGGGTGGCACAAGCACACCAGCAGACCCTCCGTTGGAACCGAGAACCCCGCACGGTACGGTGCCAGGAGAAGGGCAAGTACCACCAGCCCAGCAACTACCGCAAGGACAAGTACCACAAGTCCAGACTACCCACAGCACTCAAGGAGGTGTGGGCACGAGTGGTATCGGTGCACCGTCTCCACCGCGGCCAACCATGGTGGTGAATAAGCAGAAGTTACCAAAATTTACGGGGCAATCCAAGGAGGATCCAGTTCGGCACTGTCGAACGTGTGAAACGATATGGACTGCACACGGGGTAACTGATGAGAACGAATGGATCCGTCAGTTCCCTGCAACACTGCGGGAGGGTGCCATTGATTGGTACTCGGACGTTGACAAGACAAGGCTCACGACATGGGACGATGTCAAAAAGGCCTTCCAGACAGAGTTCCAATTATTACGGGATGATTGTCAGTTACCCCGTGTGCAGTCCAAAAACGGAGGCCGCGACTCCGCAGAAGTTGTGTTGGTGGTGCGGACCGGGCGACCATGAGGACGCTAATTGTCCGAAGCCCGGCTGTAACATCCTGGAGTTGGAACGTAGAGGTACTGAGAAGGTCCTGACAGTCACCCGTGCCCAAGCCAAAAAGGCCACATACCCACACCCTCCGACGGAGAAACAGAGGGTACTGCAAGCGAGGGCCGAGATCGAAAAAGAGATACAGGACCGGAAGGAACCTACCGACACCGGCACTTCTCACCAAGAATTGGCGGACCAAAGTATACTACGGCAGATACTGCAAATGGAAATACCCGTGAAGGTCAAGGACCTGTTGGAGACCATGCCACACCTAAAAACAGCTCTATTCCTAGGGCCTAACATGCCACCTATGACGGTGGAACGAACGGAGATCCCAGGCGGCTGTGCAGCCGACCTGATGACATTGTCAATAAACCATGGACGGAACCCGGCAGTAGTAGAAATGGGTATCCTGGGTAAAATCCTCATGAACACCATCGTTGACGGAGGGTCGAGCGTCAATGTCCTTCCGGAGGAAACTTGGAAGAGTTTGGGGAAACCGACGCTGTGGCCACCAACCTTCAATCTGTTAGGAGCCGACCAGCATGGTATTAAACCACTCGGTACGCTGATGGCACAGCAGGTGACTATCGGAACCCAGCCTTTCACCTTAGACTTCGTCGTAATCCCTCTCAAGCAGAAGGGGTATGATGCTATATTGGGTAGAGGGTGGTTGGTGACAGCCCAAGCCAATCACAACTGGAAGAAGAACACCCTCGCATTCGAGAAAGGGGGGAGGAAATTTGTGGTAGACCTCGCCACACAAATGGTTGGAGAGGAAATGGCGTCCGACTCAGACTTCGATGGTGGCGGGATGGACGGAGAGGAAGAAACTATGGAACCGAACGATGAAGGGGTACTCGAGATAGAAGGAGATACGGATTCACTAGATGGTCTCTTTCACTGGCAAATGCGTGACTACGAGGTATTTCAGCCATCGTGCAATATACTGGAGATCGGGAATGAGTTCCCTACGGAAGAGAACACGAACGAGTTCCCTCCGGAGTACACAGAATATACAGAGGGGGAAGCCCAAATGAGAGTAAGTCCGGCCCACGTGTTCTCGGAAGGAGAACCTATCCAATACAAAGAGGCAAAACTGGAAACAATAAATCTCGGGGATGAGCAGAATCCCAAGACTATCCTGGTGGGAGATGACTAGGATCCCGTGTTAAAAACGGCAGCCTTCAAAATATTCACAGAGTATAAGGACGTGTTTGCCTGGAATTATAAAGACCTAAAGGGCGTACCTCCGGAGCTCTGCGTGCACCGCATCCCTTTGGTTCCTGGAGCCCAACCTGTGCGGAAGAGGCCGTACAGGATGAACAAAAACTATGCTGTAAGGGTGGAGACCGAGATTGCACGGATGCTGGACGCGGGGATAATTTACCGAGTAGACACAAGTGAGTGGGTGTCACCAATCGTGATATCTCAGAAGAAAGAGGCTAACCAAATCCGCATCTGCATAGACTTTAGGTGTCTCAATGCGGTGACCATTAAGGATCCTTCCCGATACCCTTCACAGACAGCATACTTGAGGAGGTGGCAGGCCATGAGATCTATTCCTTCATGGACGGGTTTTCAGGATATAACCAAATATCCATTGCAGAGGAGGACAAGCTAAAAACCACCTTTGTAGTGGAAGATGGTGTGTACGCCTACAACCGGATGCCCTTCAGCCTATGTAATGCACCTGCAACTTTTCAGAGAATCATCCTGCACATCTTTGACAAGATGTCGAGAGGGAATTTTAAAGCATTTCTGGATGACTGGTCCATTTTCAGTAGCCAAGACAAACACGTTGTAGCACTCGGAGAGTGCATGGAGCGGTGCCGGAAGGCACGTCTGGCACTCAACCCAAAGAAGTGTCATTTCATGGTACCGTAGGGGAAGCTGCTCAGACACATCGTTTGTAAGGAAGGGTTGAAGATGGACCCCGACAAGGTCCGGGTGATAATTGAAATGGAGGCTCCCAGTGACGTAACCGGTGTCAAGTCATTCCTGGGCCATATCGGGTACTACCGACGGTTCATAAAGAATTTTTCTCGGATTTCATACCCAATGGATAAACTTATGAAGAAAGGGGAGCCGTTCATCTGGGCGAAGGAGCAAGGGGAGGCATTCGATGACTTAAAAATGAGACTGTTGGCAGCCCCTATCTTGGCATTTCTGGACTGGGACAGAGAGTTCCATGTTCATGTGGATGCGTCAAACTACGCCATCGAGGCCACCCTGGCACAAGAAGCCGAACATGGGCTGGATCACCCAATCTATTTTGCAAGTCGGTTACTCTCGAGGGCGGAGAGGAACTACAGCACTACAGAGCGAGAGGCTCTCGGAATGGTCTACTCGGTTCAGAAGTTTCAGCACTACCTATTGGCGACGCTGTTTACTTTCTTCATGGACCACCAGGCTTTGATGTACCTGGTTAACAAGCCCATCATTCAGGGAAGGGTGAGCAGGTGGTTGCTGCTCCTTCAAGAATTCACCTTCAGAATTGTTGTACGGCCAGGACGCAGTCATGTGATTGCGGACCAATTGTCCCGAATTAAGTCCGGCGAGCCTCCAGTAGGAATAAACGATGACTTTCCAGATACTCACCTGTTTCACATCTCCGTACTACCGAAGTGGTACACAAGTATCGGTGAGTACCTGTCCACGGCCCGATTTCCAGAAGGAATGCTCCTCGGAGAGCGTAGAAAATTGGTTCTGAGGAGCAGAACCTTCCAGCTTATCAACGAACTGCTGTACAAAATGGGTCCAGATCAAATATTGAGGCGTTGCGTAATGGAGGAAGAGGTTCCGAGAGTGTTGAAAGAAGCTCATGAGGGACCTGTCGGAGGGCATATGGGCCCCGACACCACCGCTAGAAAAGTCTTGTTGGCAGGCTTATGGTGGCCAACCGTGTACAACGATGCCAGGGAGTGGGTCGTCGGCTGTGACACATGTCAGCGGGTAGGGAGACCTCTCAAACGAGACTACATGCCACTTAACCCCTCTCATGCACAGGAATTGTTTGAACGGTGGGGACTGGATTTTGTGGGGCCTTTGAAGCCCAGCCGCGCTCGACGCTGTCGGTACATTGTTGTGGCAACAGAGTATCTGACCAAGTGGGTGGAAGCACGAGCACTAATGGATAACTCTGCTCTAAGTACAGCGAAGTTTATTTATGAGCAGATAATAATGCGGTATGGCATTCCACTGCAGTTGATGAGTGATAGAGGTGGACATTTTGTCAACCATGTGATCAAGCTACTGACGACAGAGTTCAAAATTTTTCACACACTCTCGAGCCCATACTACCCTCGAGCGAATGGTCAGGCAGAGGCGACTAATAAGATCCTAATTGGAGTCATTTACAAATCCTGCGGCATTCAGGGCGAGGATTGGGAAGAAAGGCTACCCTCGGTACTATGGGCCTATCAAACATCTTACAAGGTGACCACCGGGCAGACACCGTTCCAACTCATGTACGGACAGGAGGCTGTGGTACCGGTAGAATTCATGGTTCCTAGCCTGCGGATTGCAATTGAGAATAAATTGGGAGATATGGAGAGTCTGAGGGAACGACTCTATCTCTTAAATAAGTTGGACAAAAAATGAGCTTTGGCACAATTGGCCACTGAAGCGACGCAGCAACGGAGGAAGGTCTGGCACGATAAGCATCTCTGACGAATGCAATTTACACCGGGCCAGTTGGTTCTAAAATACAACGGCCGAAATGAAATCAAGCCTGGGAAGTTTAAAGTAAAATGGATAGGCCCTTACAAAGTTCGGAAGGTGGCTACAAACGGGTCTGTAAAGCTATGGACCCTCGATGGACGGGAAATACCGGACGCGGTGAACGGCTCGAAGCTGAAAGTGTATCACGAACGGCCGACGATGTCACCGCGAGGGCCAGATACTTAGAGAAAAAAAAAAAAAATTTGAAAAAGCAAAAAAATAAATAAAATAAAAAATAAAAATATATATAAAAAAAATAATGATAATAATAAAATAAAATAAAAGTGAGAGCAAAATGTCCGTACGATACCGTACGGTACCGTGCGGCACATATGTTCAACATTTTAAAAGACCGTACGGTATAGGAAGTCCGTACACAAAACCGAGAAATGTTAGAAACGAGGACATCCGTACGGCAGTCAAATTGCAAAGGAGGTTTGACCGTACGCCAAGGGGGTGGTAATACTATGATCGTACGGCACCGTACGGCCCATATAATTAAGCCTTGAACACACCATACGCTGCATAACGTCCGTACAAAAGGAAAAAAAAACACGAGTTTTCTGACATGACCGTATAGCATTATTAGTCCGTATAGCATATGGATTGGAAGGCCGTACATCCGCATTAAGTGCGTACAAAGCACAAAAATGTCTGCAAAATGAAGACCGTACGGCTGTACAGGGACGCAAAAAGAGCAAGTGAATGTAGCCGTACATTATATTGGGGGGTTTCTGAATCCTGTACAGCAATCACATAAGGAGGTATGTGTTAAAAGCATTTTGTTTTACAGCGTGTACGGTAGGTGAAGGGTGTTTTTGTGTGGTTGCATATTTGGGGATTGAAAAAAAAAAATGACGACAAAACAAAGTAGTTCACAGTGAAGAATGAATGGTACCGAAGGGAAGGGCATGAGCAGGAAGTAAGGGAACATAAGCGGTTTGCGGAAAAGAGCATGGGAGCAGATGAAATTCACAAAAATAGGGTGTTTCATAGACTTTGAAGGTTCTAAATTGGCCTTGGCGGCGGGGGCGCTGCCCCTCGACCCCGCTGGGGGCGTTGCCCCCTAGACCCCCAATCGGTTTAGTTATCAACCCTTGGAGAGTGTGACCAGTTGATGAGACCCGGAGCTGCTACATATTTGCATATTGGAAAAAGTACATTGGCTGAAGGAAGTTGATTTGTACGGTAAGAGGAAGACTTTCAAAAACAAAAAAAACAAAAAAACGGTTAAGACCGTTATTGTTGGACACTGCACAGTAGTATGGGATCACGACAGCATAGTACTTGGAGACAAAAATTACAGGTTTCAAAACCAGCCAGTAGCAGCAGAGGACCGAGGGTTTCACAGTCTGGAGTCCGCATTGCTGGTAGCATGGATACTGCCAGAAAGCACCGTCCACGCATACAACAGCCACAAACACAAAAGGAAGAGATTACTTGGAAGACTGTGACATTCGAGGGTTTGAGCGGAGTGGAGTGCCGAACATGGTGGGATAACACTCCAGACGCACATTTTTTGAAGGGACAGCTTCGAAGAGCAAGAGTACACTGGGCAATTCAGATGCCTTTGCCCTCCATTAGAGAGTACGAGGGACCTCTCCGAGGCATGATTGATACATTCGATCGGGATAGCCGGCGTAGCACTCTGAAGTATTGTGGCACTGAGATACAGATTTCATTTTCTGCCCAGGAGATATCGAGGGTTTTTGGCATACCTGGCACGCACGGGAAGAAAATAGATTTAAAGCCCAGGAAACTGTCCCGCGAAGAAAAGGAAAAGTACATTAAGCTGGTTTCCAAAAACCTGTCTCAGAGTGAGTTGGAGTCATTGGCTGGCGCTTCTTCAAAGAATCGGGGAATCAAGAAATCATTTGTGGCTCCCGAAAAGTGGCGGTGTCTGATGGACATCGTGAAGAGCAGGTTGACCGGGGCTAGTAGGGCCTCTGACATTGCCCTTACACATCTCATTTTCATGAACGGGATTCGTAATGGTACGGTGTACAATTGGACTTCAGTTATGGCGGAGAGGCTGTATGAGTTCATGACTCTGCAGCATCAGACATTTTACATGCCCCATATTGCCATCGGGTTGTTCCTGAATGCTGCCCGAGAGCAGATTCCAGCAGAGAAGCTGAGGCCACAGCCAGTTGATATTGCTACGGGAGAGCCTCTTATCTTTCATTGGCGTCACTTGGATGCTAGCGGAGTACAGACAGGGTCAAAGAGGAAGCGCCAAGTCCTCTCAGAGTCGGAAGGGGAGAATGTGGACAGTGGCCTAGAGGAGTCGAGTGAGGACTTGGAGGAGGAGGAGGAGGAAGGCAGCGAGAGTGTTGCAGTGGGAGACTCTGACACTCTCGATACAGAGGTACCATCTGAAAGTGCATTAGCTCCAACTCCATCGTCTGAGAGTGCACCACCTCTTGTACTATTCACGCCACTAGTACCCTCGGCGACTGTTGCAACGGGGCCCTCTATACCGTTCGGTACCACATTGGAGGCTGTACCCGTGCCACGGTTCGGAGAGCTCCGGCCCCCTATTGTGCTACACCCAGCGGGTCAGGCTTCCGAGCCACCTACAGCTCAACCAACCGACCCAGGACAGACTAGCAAAGATGGTGTTGGAGGTTTAGAGCAGGAGTAGACACAGCCGCGAGAGCAGGTTACATTGGATGTTGTTGGTACTAAGGCCATTGTGCGAGTTGGGCCAGGGGTATTGGAGGAGCCAGCTCGAGCGTTGCCGACGGGGGATGAGGACTCTTCAGTGCTGTCATGGTTGGAGCAGTTCACATTACCCTCGATAGCAATGGCAGCTCCCATTTCACTTTCCCCTGCCAGAGTAGTGTTAGAGAGGCCTTCAGAAGTTATTGACCTGGATGCAGTGATGTCGCCACCAAGAGAAGAGCCAGTAGCCCAGGAGAGAGAGATATCCGAGAGACCAGTTCCTATGGAGGGACAGAGACCGCAAGCTGAGGCTAGTGCGGAGCCACCAGCCCTGACAGGGTCACGGAGGGCGGTGCCAGCAAGGGAGTCTACGCAGAAAGTGTTGGAGTAGTACTTGGCGGATGTAGCCGCAGTAGCTGTTGGAGCCCAGCGGGTCATAGCCTCAGCAGAGCTTCAGGCTCAGGAGGGGGTTGCTGAAGAGTTGGAGCGCCTCTTGACCTTTGTACGGGTTGGCTGTCCACAGGCATTTGCAGAGTACTTTGAGGCTAGGGGATGGCCTACTCAGGAGTCTCTTACGATGTTGGTGGATTGGGCTCTTAGTGCGACAGTGGGCGAGAGCCGAATTCACGGTCTTATCCAAGAGTTAGAACAGGCCTTTCGAGAGGAGTATTTCACTCTCAGGCGGTTAGAGCATGCTTCCTCAGTACATCAGGCTATGGGATTGGCAGCAGAGGCAACTCGGGAGGAGGCAGCTTCCCGTCTTATAGCCTTGGAGATTGCAGTGGTTCAGGAGAGGGAGTCTTGGGCGGCTAAGCGGAGTATTATGGGATCAGAGTTGGAGACTTTACGGGCTGCATTGGAGACTGAGCGTGCTGAGCGGGCTCTTCTTGAGACTCGCCTTGGTTCTGCTTTGGAGACTGTGGATGCGAAGGAGAAGGCAGTGCTCGAGGCAGCTAGCATGGTTCGGAAGGCTATGGAGCTTAAGATGAGGGCAGAACAGGCTTTACAGCTTCGGACAACTCAAGTGTACGAGTTGCGGGCTAAAGTCACTTCCGGCACAGCCACAGCCGCGCCATCATCATCAGGGACGCTTCCTACGCCCCCTCCTGAGTAGTTTGTAGTAGGCTCATTTTTGTCTATGTTATATTTTGTAAAAGTCGTCGGAGCCGACTTGTTTTTTGGGGGGGATGATGTTGTCGGTATATTTTGTATGTACGGGTGTTGTGTAATAAACTTATGTTAATCTCGGCAGTTAGTACCGAGAGTGTGAACCGTTACGACGTGACGTTTCGGTGGTGTCTCTTCGGAGGTTATATGTACACATTGCTCTGAGTGTGAAGGACATGATTTGGTTTTCTGAGTACTTTATGTTTACCGAATTGCAATACTTTTCTGTGTTCATGTTTATCAGTTAATGTGTGTTTATGCAACTATTCTTGTTGACCCGAGAGGGAAAACAATAGGTTTGCCTTGAATCATTTGATCCAAGTGGTTCAATTATTCGATTTGCTTTAGTTTAGGTGTTCTTGCTTTGGGTAGTTTAGTTTGAGAAATCCCAGTTAGTGAGAAAGGCGATATATCATACAACACACTTTGATGTTTTCCCAATAGATTTGTTCAATCTATTTCTTGGATATATCTCTATGAGGTTCTAGTGAATTAGAGATCGTCCTTAATAACCTCATAATGCGAAAAGGATTTATCCTAAATTTGGAATGGAGTCGTAGTTGTGTTTTGAGTACCTTAGTCTTTCGATTAAAACATCTTACTCACACTTAAGTGCTCTAAGTCATTGGCATCTTCAAGGAGAAATTGGAGCTAATGAAAGATATTACACCTACTTTTGAGCCATTGCGGCTTCTCCAAACCCATTTCTGAGCTTCGTTGCTCAGAGGCCAAAATGAAGTATCATCAAGAATCAAAGCACTCTAAAAGAAAAAAAAATGCATGATAGAAAGGTTAGTTGGTCTAGGCAATGGGTATGCTCCCTATTGATCTCGAATGCATCTCTCCAACCTTTCAATTTCAAAAGCTATAAAAGTACAAAGGGGGAGTGAGCTGGTTTGAGTAGTAGGTATGCTCCCCATTGATCTTGGATTCAACTCTCGGACCTGAATTATTCAATATGTGATGAAATAGAGAAAGAAAGTTCAAATACAATTTGGCTTTATGGGTGTGTGGATACCTATATTAGTGCTACTCAATATAAATTTACCGAAGATAGAGAAATGTTCGTGGGGAAGTTATAGTGCACTTTTAAAGTATGGATCATCAACTAACTAGCTGAAACGGATCTTAAATGACTTCGAATTGTCTTGCCGAGTGATAAATGAATAGACCTGCATATGTGTGAGTAATCGAGGATGAAGGCTCTTAGCTTAGTTTGTGGTTTCTTCCATTTTGAGTGCATTTCCTAATTCTTTTGATAGGCGGAAAGGAATTGATCAAAGATTCTAAGTTCTAATCTAGTTTTATCCTTTAAATATTCAGGAATATTTATTTGGGTAGGTGCTAGATGTTGTGAGGTTTCCACACCATCGCCCCATTACAAATGGATTGAAAATGGAGAACCCCTCTTTTTGCTAGTAGGTCTAGGTGCTAGAGAAAGTTTGGCAACAGTTCGGAATTTTGCAAGCCTTCCCAAAAAATTAAGATTTTCAAAAAAATTGAAAAATGGCAAAAATTGGCTAAGCATGGGATTATCAAGGTTGAGCTAAAATATGATCTTTCAACTTTAAAAAAAATTGCCTCAATAAAATTTCCATGAAGGGGAAATAAATAATTTATTGTTAAAATTAAAATGCTATTCCACTTTTTTTTATTATTGACACTTCAAGGAGTGGATTCCACCTCCCCATGTGGCAAGGTTGCCACATCAAGGAGTGGATTCCACCTCCTCAAGTGGCATTGACACATGGAGAAGTGGATTCCAATTTCTCATCTAGCAGTTGACACATCAAGGAGCAGATTCTGCCTTCTCATTATGGCAAGGTTGACACATCAAGGAGTGGATTCCACCTCCGCATGTGGCAAGGGAAGAAATTAAGCTTTATTGGACAAAGGAAGCAACTCAACTTGATGAATTTAATGAAGGGAGAAACAATACAAGAGGGGGAAGGTACGAAATGTCAACAAATCACAAAGCCCCTTTTCCAAGTTCGAATGGTCTTAGAAAGGCTAAAACTTCACTTCAAATGCAAAATTAGAGGCCGTACTTCGAACTTGCAGCCCGTATACCAAACATATACAGCTTTAATCAATCAGCAAGGCCTCAAAATGAAACATGTGGGCCTTATTTACCAATGACTACCCCCAAGTTCGATCCAAGAAGAAGCCAAAATAGGCCGAATCACCAAATGTGTGGCTTAAAACTCAAATCTAGAGCCTAAAATCGATGCAAAACAGCCCCAATATGTAATGTGTGAGCCTGGTCTAATTAGACCAGGTCTTAATTTGATGAGGAATGAGCTTAAGCAAGGCCATATATCAAATGTATGGGAGACCAGGCCTCAATTTGATGAGGAATGGGATTAAGTAGGGCCATAAATCAAAGGTATGGGCCCCTGCAACTAAGGTGCAGGCCTAATTGGGCCTAAATCCGAATGGTCAAGGCTTTTTTATGAAACGTGGGCCCTAAGAGTTCATAATCTAGGCTTAAGTTCAGGGTGTGTGGACCTAAATCGCAAAGATGAGGCCTAAATGATGTAATGTATGGCCTTGAATTCACACTCAGGCCTAAATTCGAATTAAATGAGGCCTAGGCCAGACCATAAATGAAATGTGTACATCCAATACCCAACAATAAGATTCAAATGCAAAATGTGTGGACCCAAAAGTTCAAAATCATAAACCAGGCCCTATATAATCAAACATATAGGTCTAATGGGACTAAATCCAATTCAGATCCAGGCCTAAATTCAAATTCAAACTTCTAAACCTAAGCACCATGGAATAAGACCCAAATTTGGGCACAAAGTTTGATGGTGAGGCCCTAAATCTGGCCTTCAACAACAAGCCAATTGAATTATTATCAAACGTGTGGCCCACTGTCCAATGATTAGGCCACAAATGCTAACATGTAGGCCTAATGATGCCCTAAATCTGGGCGAACATAGGCTCTAAATCTAACGTATGGCCTTGAAATTTAAAATCAGACCTAAAACCAATTACATCGGGCCCTATAACCCAAACGTCTAGGCCTTAATATGGACCTATTTCCCAACATGTAGACTAGAATTCAATGGCAGACTTAAATTAGGCCCCAATTCTAACCCATGGCTTCATTTCCCAGGCTATGGCCCTAAATCTGGCCAAGCATCAATTGTAGAGGCCTTAATCCTAGTGTGTGGACTTGGAATTCAATAATATGGCCTCGGATTTAATAACACGGGCCCTAAATCTAATCATGTGAGGCCATGAATTTAATATGAAGGCCTCAAATTCAATCGGTGCCTGCCCTAAGGGGGTTCTATCCAAGCATGGAGGAGCTATAATTTTAAAATTTGAACAGCCCCATGGATAAAATTTAATAAGGGACATTGAATTCAGATTTAATTAGACAAAGGGGAAATTCAATTTTAATTGTCTGAATTCAATTTTGTGAGACAAAGTCAGTCTAAGAGAAAAAGTTAATTTGGAGAACAAAAGTATTTATGTTTGGGTGTTGTTCAACACCCAAACATAATTAAAATCATTTCAAACAGCAGGTTTACAATGTAAGATTAAGATTTTCACCAATTTTCATTGAAAATACATGCAAAGGGAAGTAATTGCAGAGATTATCAATTGCAGTCACACATAATTTATCACTTCAAGCACATTTCAGACTTGAAATAAGTCCAGATCCGCCAATTACATCGAATTGCATCCTTTTGATAGAGCTGATATACTAAGCAGGCATTGATCTGAGCTTATATTAGACCCTTACAAGCTCATGAAGTTGCGGATTTGAAGTCTACAGTCAGTTCCTCATCACAACAAGGTGAAATTATTTTGGGAAGGTTCACACAAGTTTTTATACTATTAAACCATGAGGATGGATGAGTTTGCAAAAATTTTCAATGTAACCAATAGTCTGATATTATTGTCATTTAGTTCATGACCAGGTTTTTTAGAGTTTGTTCTCACTGCATTATTGAAGGTTATTTAATTTAGAACTAAGATTTGATGTTACCTTCAGTTATGTGGCAAGTTCAAGAGGAAGTGGATCAATTGAAAATCTAATGTGTGGCATTGTATGGTAGGATAAAAGTGGCAGGAGCTGAAGATGGAAGCTAAACATGAAAAAATCAAGGTTCAACTTATGCAAAGAAGAAGACAAGTTTGAGCTCAAAGGCAAGAGTCCCACTTCAAAAGTGAACTCAAGAAGATTCTCAAGTGAGGAAATCCATTGAAAATCCATGATCTACATGAAGGAAATTACAATACGAAGGTTTGGAGTCATCGCAAGAAGGCAAGATATCAAGACAAGCCAAATGCAATGAAAAGATTCCCAAGGGGTAAAGAAGACAACATGAAGAGGAAGCAATTGAAGAATATGAGCCATGACAATTGAGGGCTCGTTAATGTTGAAATATTTTCTCATCATCAAGGGGGTATTTATTAAGCCTATAAGATAAGCATGTTAAGGTGGCACCCATTTCTTCAACCAAAGAGAACGTGCCAAGTGTCGCAGTGGAGGAGCTTCATCATATTATGTGCAAATTCATTGAATGTGCCAAAAGATGAAAAGTCAAAGAAAATTATCTTCTAAAGGAAGATTTGTTGTAAGCCCATGTGACATTTTATTATTGGCTCATTGATGGGTGTCTTCTCTTGCAAGCATCTACCTAATCTATTTTTTCATTGGCCCAAGGAAGCAATGTAATGTTCTAATTGTCCCACAAGGTGGTGCTTAACTCTATTTGGGTGGGCGTTTGATAATTGTTATCGGAGGTTATGAAACCCTAATTAGGTTTGTGTTGGATTAATCTCGACCCTTGATTTCAAATCAATCTTGGCCACTCATTGTATTTGAGACTACTAGAAATGACCAAGGGCTTCTCATTTGAAATTCAATAGATTAGAGAGTAGGGTAGGAGGAGACTTGTTGAAATTATTTCCATGATGCCATCAAAATAATTGTTGATTCATTGTTGGTCTTCATGGTGGATTATTTGTCTTGCTTTGGAGTATTAATATTTCCTCATTTAGGATTTTATTTCATGTTAAGTAGAAGTAGATGAATGGAAGATATTGTTGAATGGTGATCAGTTGTGTAGCTAGCATCCATACCTGTTGGTACTTGTTGATTGTACATAATAGTGTAAGGTTAGTCTGGGCTTAAATTACAAGTGTCTAACCTCTATTGGAAATGTTCATTTAGATTGTTCCTTCAAAGGGTATTTGAATGAGCATTGACAATGTGAAAATCATTCTCACATCCTTAGAAGATAGCACCCTCCTATGCCCAGTTGACATGGCAAAGCAATGACTGGTTAGAGGCTCACCCCATCGTCAACATTATCTTACATTCTTAGGATTAGATAAACTTTTGAAATCCTTATCTCTTTGCAAGTTTCTTGGTTCGAAGTGATTGAAGAAGTTAAAGTCAAGTTGATATCCATTGAATGACCTACGTAAGTCCATTTGTGATAACCAGCATGTCACATCATAAAATTGAGTGGAAGTCCACAATAAGAAGGAACCTTGAGGTTGTCTCATTTGATCACACAATCTGTATACATTGTTTAGCACAAAGATCAAACTATCGCCGATACATAGGTGATATGCAGACTTATCACGATAAGTAATGGGCCTTGATAATTTGCATACAAATATCGCTGGCTGATATGCTAGAAAATATTGCCAAAAAATGGGGACTTATCACCAAATATCGGCAATAAGTAACAAACTTACCTTGCTTGCGGCAGGATAAAATAGGGACGGCCTAGCAAAGAGCTAAAATGATTTTTTTTATGCTAGTTGAGGTTTGGAGAGGTTAAAAAGGTTTTGGAGGAGAAATGTCAATGTTTGCAACATTTTAGATCAATTTCTTGTAGATTTAAAGCGGATTCGAAGAGATTTTTAAGAAAATTCAAATTCACAAGTAAGTTTTCAAAATTCTTTCCCTTTTGTTTTAAAATCATATTGTCTTGTATTAGTTATATCCAAGTTTATACAAACTATATAATATCATTTAGAATCTACTCTAACTTGTTTTAGAATGTAATGAATAACATCTAACACCATTTTTTAGCAACTTTTGTAAATTTTTCATAGTTTTCTCAAATTTTCATATTTTTCTTAAAAATTTCATAACCTAACACATTCTTTGTTTTTCCTTCAAGTTTCAGCTATGTTTAAAATTATTTAAAATTTTAAACTAACTTAGTTTGTTTCTAAATTTCTTTATTAAATTTCTAAATTTGTGCCCTAATTTTGTATGTGACATGTGTAGGTTAATTCTTCATCAAAATGGCAAATAGGGATACATCTACAACTAGGTCAGTTGCAGGGTCTGCCAGTGCCCTAGTAGACGCATGTCCATTGGGATATGTGGGAACATGCCCTAAAGGTGCTAGAGACAAGGCATGGGCATATGCTTTTGAAGGACCCGAATATAATACTGTGATATGCATAAAATGTGAAAAACTAGTTAGTGGAGGCATATCTCGTTTGAAATACCACCTTGAAGGGATCACAAAGTGTGACACAAGGGTTTGTGACAACACCATCCCAGAAATAATGAGAGAGATGAATGCCTTTCTCGCTGCTGGAGAAGAGAAAAGTTGTAGAGGAAAAGGGCAAAATTGGCCATGAGGGCAGCCATTTCTAAAATGCAAGGTATCTCACACTGTCTCCTTTTTAAGAATCATTTATTATTTTATAATTATCTCATTAGTTTAGCTTTTGCTAAAACAATGATTATAATGAAATAATGTGGGTTGTGATTTGTGACCAGGTATCACATCCACCCTTGAAGTAGAAGAAGCGGCACTTGAGGGCATAGTGGGCTCTCATCATGGCCCACGGATCCGCAAATATACCATCTCAGCTTCCACTTCTGTTGGTTCTAGTAGACCACCACCACGCATAGCTTCTATAGATAGTTCTTTTGTGCATAGAAACAAACCTGGAGCACAACCATCACTAGAAAGTAGTGGGTTGAACAACGATGTGCATCGACAAGTTGACATTGAATGTGCTGATTTTTTATATTTTAACAGCATCCCCTTCAATGTTGCAGCAAGTCCCTATTGGTTGAATTTTGTGACGGGAATCACTGTAGTGGGAAAGGGCTACAAGGAACCTACTCTCAAATGGATGGACAGATGGAAGAAACCATACCATCATCAAGTTTTTGGTTTCTTGCAAGGATCAAGTGGTCTTTATGAAATCCTTAGATGCCTCAAACAAGATAAAGACAACTGAAACTTTGGCCTTAATATTAAAGCAAGTTGTGATGGAGGTGGGGGCTGCTAATGTGGTGCAAATAATAACTGAAAATGCAGCGGCATAAGTGGTAGAGGGAAGGATCCTCCAAGATAAGTATAGCACACTTTTTTGGTCTCCTTGTGCAACACATGTCCTTGACCTTCTTTTGGAGGACAGAGCAAAATTGGATTGGGTGAAACTGATTGTAGAGGATGCAAGAAAGATAACAAAATATATCTACAATCACCCTTGGTTTCTCCACTTGATGAGAGAATTCACCCATGGGAAGGAGTTGGTTAGACTGTTGTCACAAGGTTTGCAACGATTTTCTTAACGTTGCAAAGTGTTATTAGTTCTTTGACTTCTTTGAAGCAAATATTTGTTAGTCAACCATGGTTAGACTCAAGTTATTCAAAGAAGCCTGATGGACAAAGTGTTGCATACATCATCTTTGACAGCCACTTTTTTGATGATGCTATAGAGATTGTGAAGGTATCTTAGAAACTTCAAAAGTTGAATATTTTTTGTTTTTATATTCAAGAATCAAGTGTTTCATGATTAATTTGTAACTCTTGTCTATGATTAATAATAATCATTTTCTACTTTTCAATTGTAGGTGACAGAGCCCTTGGTTAGAGTTCTCCACTTGGTAGATGGGGATCAAACCCCAATGGGGTATCTTTATGAGGCCTTGGATAGGGCCAAAGATGCTATTAAAAATTACTACAAGGGAGACAGCCTAATATTTGACCCCATATGAGAAATTATCAATAGGAGGTGGAACAATCAGCTCTACCAACCCATTCATGCAGTAGGGTACTTCCTCAACCCTTCTTTTCACTTCACTCCATCCTACGGGGATCCCAATGGAGATGTCATGGAGGGCTTCACTGAATGCAAGCAGAGGATGGTACCTAAGGTTGAGGTGAGAGACCTCATTGTGATCGAGATGGAAGTGTATCAGAATGCAATGGGTAAGCTATTCTCCTTAGACTTGGCAAGAAGAGGAAGAAACACTCAAACCCAAAGTACAATATTTGGATTTTTGGTGTCTTTCACATGCATGATAAGTAAATAAAAACTAAGTTGCTAAAATATGTTTTCACCTTGCTTTCTAACTCTTTAATATTTATCTTGCAGATACTTGGTGGCAAAATTGGGGTGGGAATATCCCAAATCTGCAAAAACTTGCCTTGCGCATCTTATGTCAGTCATGTAGCTCATCTAGTTGTGAGCGTAATTAGAGCTTATTTTAGGCTATTCACACAAAGAAAAGGAACAAGTTAGCACAAAAATGCCTCAATGACCTTGTTTATGTGCAATATAACCTTAAGTTGGGCATAAGAAAGGTAGAATTAGCACTAGCTGGTCCACTTGATTTGGATGACATAGATCCATATTGTGATTGGACATCATAGGAGAAGCCTCCATTGTTCACAGACGATGACATCTATGATATAAAGAGGCACACTATGGAGGAGGACAAATTCGCACTAGGATTAGATGGCATTCAGGAGGATGATCATGAGATCACTAAGAGTGAGGAGGATACAGATGATGAGGAGTCATTGCCAGTGTCAACACCATCTACATCCAAGGTGGAGGTCTAGTCACAACCAGATGTGCATAGGGAGGTGGCACAACCACAACGGACTACTAGGGCTAGACCCCCTCCCACTCCTATAGTTCTTACTAGAACTACTGGGAAGAGGAAGAGGAAGATGTAGACTAGTTTGATATTGTAATTGGCATTTGTATTTGCTTATAGTTGTACAAAGACAATTTTCTATTTTTAGTTTGCTTCAGAGTTCAGACTAT
Source organism: Chamaecyparis obtusa (assembly GCA_027943335.1). NCBI lineage: Eukaryota > Viridiplantae > Streptophyta > Pinopsida > Cupressales > Cupressaceae > Chamaecyparis > Chamaecyparis obtusa. The sequence continues at coordinate 225,410 of BSBK01007568.1, forward strand.
CAAACTATGGCTACCAGCCATCAACATTCCACATAAGGATGCGATTTTGTTACAGATTTGCATTTATATATATCTAGATCAGCTTTTTTGTTTTGTTTACTCATTTACTAACTCATTAGATGCATCTCCTTATTGAATTTTGTAAAAAAAATGCATTTCTAATTAAATTTAAGCCATTTTTTAGTTCCAGACAAGTTACCTAAGAAGTTTCTGACTTATCTCCGATATTTTTCTTTTTTGCCCTCGGTGACAAGTTGTCAATAATGATATTTTGAACTATGGTTTAGCATATGAGCATCCTTATTCAAGAGAGAGTTGGAGATTTGGTGTTTCGTTTGGAATACAAAGTATTCAGTTTTACATGTATTGGAACAAACTCACATCAACAATACCTAGATATGGATCTTTCTTCACTCTTGGAAGACTACTTTTGACTAACATCTTCAACTTTACAGCTACTCTCTTTATGCTTGAACTAGTGACATCACCAATCTTCACACATCAACTTTAATCTGGGGCATTCTCCTTTATAGTGACTAACAACTTCTTCTTGGTTGTGACTCCATCTCGCCTGCAAAACTTTAAAAGAATATGGTAGCCAATGTTCATATGATTTGGCTTTAAAACAGTTTGCTACAACAACCCGTTAAATGCCCTTTTGACAATGGTGATTCTTCTTACAGGGCAATGACCTTTCTTCTCTATTGGCAGCGAACTCTACAAGAGGAGAAACTCTCCTCACATTTTCATTTTCAAATAGTTGATGTCTTTTCCAAATCAACAACTTATTTTCTTAGCTTGTAATTTCTCCTTTGGAGGTTTTTATTTCTGCAACTATACAATATTAACCATTGGTGGCATCTTGACCAACGGTAGATAAACCTAGTGCACATGATCTATGCTCTTCTCTTCTTTGGAAGATGACCTTACATTTTTCTTTTATTCTGTGGTGCTACCTTCTTCTATCAAGAGACAACAAGACTAAACAAGTTCCTTGACTTCAACCATTTTACCTTATGCAGCTTTAGAAATATCTGCAAACCTGGACATATGCACATAAAGTACATCATATAGCAGATTTTATCTTCGCACGGGTCTATTCCTTCCAATGACTTCTAACAACAATCTTTCACTGGTGATATGTCACATATTTTCTCTGCAATGATACCTCTTGCAACAACAAAGTAAGGAGAATAACAGCTCACACAAACTAAATAGAATTAATCACAACAAATAAACTGTTTGATCTATTGTTATCCTTGGTAGCTGAGTTGCAAACTTCTGCAAGCAACTTTAACTAAATTGTGAGTAATCAATGATCTTGCACTCCTTGGGGTCTTCGACCTTTCCAGGAAACTATAATCCTTTAGCTCTAATACCATGTTGAAAACATGGATCAGAGATGAAACTCAAACATGAGCTCTAGGAATTCAAGTTCAATCCATTCAACTTATTGGAAATACATCATAAAGGCTAAGTCTACTATAGATAGAGTCAGCTGGAATATTTATCAGAGTAGCTGAGATGAGATCATAGTAACGAGAATCACCTAGAAATCGTGTGAATCGCCGGTTTGGTGATTCAATTCGAGCTTCCTGATTTTTTTTGAATCGTTGAACCAAATCGGTGATTTCATTGCCATGAATCACATGAATCGCCGATTCAGTGATTCATCCAAAAAATTGCCAAAATCACCTGCATGAATCACGAAAAATCGGCCCGCATGGCTTGATAAAAACTCAAGTCAAATTTTTGAAAAAACACATCTTTTTTTAATGTTTTTTTTTGCCTTCTCCAATCATTCTGGAGGAGATTGATCCAAAATTAGAGTGGCTCACTGAGGCTATGGATCCGATCTTCACTGAGGTAGACCATGAGTGGGTTGACTAGGTAGATAGAGAGGCTGAGACTGTGGCAGAGGAGGCGGCTAGAGCACGTTCAGGCAGTGGCATACGCACATGTGCACACACAAACACAGGCCCTAGTGATATTGTTCGTGAGCCCCTCTTACATGTGGGGCTATGGCTTAGCAGTCCTCTAGAACCTACCTTAGATGCCTTTGTAGAAGGCAGACAAGATACTCAGAGGCTGAAGGCTGAGGCCAAGCTTGAGGATGATGATGAGGGTTGAGCTAGAGCATTATTTTTTTCATTTTGTTTATAGATACTGATAGACATACGTTTCATGGTTCTTCATCTTACATACATTCTATGATTTGGCTCATTATGATCCTATGATTTCTGTTTACTTCAGCTACAATTTACATTTTACGTGTAACGTATGTGATGAATTTATCATTTATGTTCCTTGTTTATGTATGTTATCTTCTATTTGATGATGTTATAGTGTGTTTAAGTTATATTCAATAAAGGGTGCATGAAATAAGTTTTAAATTGTTAAAATCTCTAAAATTCAAGGGTTTTTTAAATTTTCCAATTCGTAGCCGATTTGTGATTCGATTCAGCCTTGCCGATTCTGATTCGATTCTGATTCTCGTTACTTTGGATGAGATAAGATGGCAAGATCAACGTGGGGCTTCTCAAGATCGTGGTGGACAACAAGAGGTGGGTCTACCAATGTTTGCCAACATTGGATAATTAATTTACTTTTCCAATAAGCAGATTCTAGTAAAGTCTAAAGGAATAGTATACACAAGAAAGACTCAAAAGAAAGACACTCAGTAATACAAAATGGCAGTTATAACAATATAAAACATTAGGCACATGTACATACCGAGTCCCATTTTTAATCAATAATCCTAGAACATTTTTCTTGATTTAAAACAACAGCACCCGCCCAATAAATTTTCAAAACATTCCAAAGATTGTGATATTGTAAATTTGGATTTCATTCTCTATTCTATGAGGCCTACTAACCTGAAGCCAACAAAAATCATATCCCCATATCTCATTTGAAATATTAAAGAAAATGAATCAAACCAACAAATCTACCAAAGTTCCCAAAACAAGGAACCCAAAATAATATTACACCTTGAACCAAAGTACTAAATTCCATATAGTAAACAAACTTCACAACTTTTTAAAATACATAAACAATAAAGATCAGTTAGTTGATACTTTGGCCTTATTAGTGTAGAAGATTTGCAGGTTCCGTAAAATATGTGAAAGCCAATAAACAATACAATGCTACAACCAAACACTGCAGAGCGGGGCATCTGTAGACATACCAGAAGCCCAATAAGGCATTGTAGCTGTATGTCCTATGAGGTCAGTGAACTGCTGAACTACATCAAGTGGAGATGAACCTGCAAAGAAATAAAAGTTTAGTGAACCCCAAATAATCTTGTATGTCAACTAAATGCTCATATAAAAAATAGCCATTTCATGTTTGTTTATCAATTTAATTCCATACTCAACATTTAGCTAAAATATGTGTAAGAAACACTTAAGCTTTCTAAATCTATGATATCAAATGAATATTTTTTAATCGCAGAATAGTTTTAAGTAATGACTTTTGAGACATTAATTTGTGATTCATATTTTTAACATACACAATATTTTTATGGACAACAAAGTGTACTACATGGGGAGCCTATAATCATTTTATTTATCTTAAAAAAACCATTGCTTATAAAGAAATATTTGATTGCAAAATAGGAAGATAAAAAAAAAGAATGGCTGAAGGTTTTATCTCCTATATAAAAATATACACATTGGGTTTTCCTAATTAGAATGTACAACTCAAATGACAATGACAAGTAAATACCTGGTGCAATGTATGTGACTGTCCATCAGTGCATTGGTTCACATCTCCATGCACAACTGTAGGATTACAGTCATAGTGCAGATGGCACAGCCATTCCCTCAACAATTTCATATCAACTCTTCCTATTATTAATCACTTCATATAGAAGTAATAGTGAAGCTGATGTAGGAAGTCTTGGGACAATTAAATAATAAAAGCCAAGCTACAATGCGAGGAGTTGAACAGAACATCTCCATGGTATCCATGCTTGATAGAAAATCCAAATGGATTAGTTGTTCAGGAGAAAATCAACTCATTTTCTGAGAACACGGAGAATTCGAACACTATGTTAGCTGTTTTGAAAATATAATTTACTTCTAGAGTAGCTACTTGTGATCTAGGAAGCATGTCATAAGGAACGCCACGTCTCTTCTTCTCTGCATTGGTTATATGAACTCTTGCCGGGTCCTGCATCATATGCCTACATTGGAATGCCAAAAAGATTAAAAATAAGCATGAGTAAAAATAAACCAAAACTTTCATTTCAAAGATAATCAAAACACACTGTGGAAACCAAAAGATTAAGAGAAAAATGGTTGTCCAAATCTGAAGTGTTTTATCTAAAGATCAACATGCCATATAGGTTAGAATCTTAAAATACGTCATTTAGAATTCTCTTATGAATTTGACTTATGTCATATCGAGCATATATTATATAGTGATTAATGCCAACAAAATCAAGAGAACCTCTGAGAAACTCAGATTGCTCTTTAGAGAATTTGGGTAGCCTGTTGCTCACCATTTGCCTCATATATGTTAGTGTATGATTGATTGCTTTTTGTTTTAACTGTATATGTTTTTCAATTGATATTTCATATAACTTTTTTCTTGTTGGCCATGGATTATTGAATGTAATCTAAAACGTTGATTGAAAAATATATGCAGTCATACACTACTTCATAGATTGTAAAAAACTAATACCAAGACTTATTTTAAAGTGAATCATTAGTCCTTTTTCTTTGAATGCGTTTACCATCCAAGTTTGAAATCTAGCCCTCTCCAAGTAGCAACTTGATCTTCATGAGAATCAGACGTTGGTTCAAACCACTTGGAATCTAGAGTGATACCAATGCACCCTCTTTGTTTCTCCTGAATGCTAGAAATTTCATTTGGTATAATGGTCTAAAGTTCAAATCTGATTCGAGTTCAAGCTGATTTATTAAAAACTCAACATGAAGACAGGTCTCATGGAAGAAGACATAATTCCCATTCTCAAGTTTATTGAAAGGTCAGAAATTGTTTGTGAGATAATTGAGGCAGCCTTCTTCTATGGGACCATTGTCTAAATTATGATTCATCAATATAAATTTGAAAATGTAAGTTCAGACCTTGAAATGTTGCGTGTAGATATTCACTGCAGCAAAAAGTGATAAAATTATGTTGTGAGCAACTATGTAAGGCTTTGTTGAGGAGTTCCCTGGATTACAGAGAATGTGAGAAAGTATGGAATATCTTCCTGGAGATTGCAAGCCAAGATCATAACCATTGATAGAAAATCCCCAAGGCTAATTAAATGTGATCCAATGCTTCACTTTGTCTCCGAAATCTCCAAAGTAAGCCTTTGTATACTTCAAAAAATCATCACTGCAAAATGTAGTATATAGCTATAATGAAATGGATGCATGAATGAATTATCATGGGTGAGATCATATGCAATAATTATAGATAGAAGTGTGGTTCTTAAACAATTTGAGGACTCAAACACACACTGTAACTATCTTGAAGAACTTTAGGAAGGTCCTAAACGTATAATGTAACATAAGGCTCAATTCATATTAAAAGAAAAAAGATCCCACAATCAACTTTCATCTCAGCTGCTTAAAAGATTAGTCTGACTGGATTACTAGGAACCATATGCTAGAATTCATCTTTTTCAACAAGAGCATCCATGTAAGTGTTGTAATAATCCAACCCTGCTTTGTCGATTTCTCTATTTCCATCTGTTGAATTAACCACAACATAACTCAGAACTCTATGAAACATAAGAAAACCAACCGTGAAACTCACAAGGATTTTTTTGAGTCCTTACTGGGATACAATCATGACCAAGATATAGAAAATCTATAGACATCCACACTCAAATCAACCATAATATCAATGTCCTCCTGTATATCAAACTTGAATACTTAAGTCTTTCTTCAAGCTAAAATTAAAATTTCACCTTAATGTGTTGTTGCAACTTGGAAGTACAGGTCAGGTAGTTGAGCTGATCATCATACCTTAAATGCGGGTACTGATCAACTGCAACATCCACATTACTCTAAAGTCCATCACTTTCCCTGCCAAAAAGAAAATGTCTACTTAATCATTATAGATTTCTACAACCCATATAGCTGACCATTGTTGTTTCTGAATTTGATTGTGTGATAGTTTTTCATCAATGTTTCAGATCATACTTTGTGATCCATCATTTTTCTTCTCCTTATGCACTCTTTTCATCCTAATGATAGATCATGGAGTGTCTCCAAAACATTGATGAAAATAACTCACATAATCAAATTCAAAATAGTAACAGTCAAGAATAAGTCTGCTTAATCATCAAACCAGAACCCACTATATCAAGATATACACATTAAATTTTCATAATTCAAATTAGAACTTAAATGACAATGACAAGTAAATACCTGGTGCAATGTTCGCACTTCGCACTGGAGCACATGGTGGCTTCCCTCTGCATGAGTCTAGCTAATCAAAATCAGCCATCCGAGCCTCCATATGACTGTCCATTAGTACATTGGTGCACATCTCCATGCACAACCACAAGATTTCAGTCATGGTGCAGAGAGCACAATCATTCTCTCAACAATTTCATATCTGCTCGCCCAGCCAAAATAACTCTTCCAATTATCAATCAATTCATACAGAAGTATCAATGAAGCAGGTGTGGGAAGGCTTATGCTGATTACTAGATACTGAAAACCAAGCTGCCATACAAGGATTTGAACAAAACATCTACATGGGATCTGTGCTTGATAGCAAATTCAAATGGATTAGTTGTGGAAGAGAAGATCAACTCATTTCCTGAGATCACAGAGAATTCAAAAACTGGGTTAGCTGTTTTGAAAGCATAGTTTCTTTGTAGATCAGCTACTTGTGATCAAGTAGCGGGTCATAAGGAACCTCCCATCTCTTCTCCTCTGCATTGGTTATATGAAATCTTGTCGTGTTCTGCATCTCAAGCCTGCATTGGAATCTCACTTCATCAGTCCTTCACTCAAGCCAAAAAGATTAAAAATAAAGATGGGTGAAAATAAACTAAAACACTCATTCCAAAGAAAATCAAAACACAATGAGGAAACAAAAAGATTAAGAGAACTGACCGTCCAAATCTGAAATGGTTTATCTATAGATCTATATTTCAAAGGGGCAAAAATAACTAATGGGTATTAGGTGAAATAGTACTAATTACATGAAAGCATTACATTATCTCCAAAGTCAAACGTGTCATGCCCATACTGTTATCGTAATGCAAGCAACAGCAAAAGCTTCAAGGATAATAATACTAAGGGTAAATAACCAAGGCTTACCATTGCAAGGGTACATGGTAACAACGCTAAGGATGCATAAAACTTGTTTAATTGTTTTAAGTGAATATTATTGTGTCATATGGTATTGTTCAAAATGCTCCAGTAGATATGTATGCAAAGGAATGTGGAATCGTAGGTTTAGCGCATGAATTGTTAGACAGAATTCCTCTAAAGGAATGTGAAACCACAGGCACAGCTTGAGAACTGTTTGACAGAATTCCTCAAAGAAATGAGGTCTCATAACGAGCCATGATCTGAAAAGACCAATTAAAGGTGATCTGTATTACTCTGCTATAGAAGCTGTTTCAAATGGAGGGCGAAAATGTACTAACGGTGAAGGAAACGAATTAGTGTTGGGTTTCCTTACAATAATAATAACGAGGAATTGAATCCATTAAAAAGGAGCCTATGAAGAATTACCTGGAAGATGTTTTTGCTGTCAGTTGCTTCCTCTGCTCTGCCACAAAAATGTAAAACAAAAATCAACATAAACCAAGCACTTGAAAAACATTGAACAAAACAAAGAGCAAGAATAGAATATTGACGAAAGATACAATAACAAAACAAAGAGCAAGAACTAAACATTCACAGAAAGGGACAATCACAGAACAGAACATAGATAGAAATGGGCAATCAGAGAAAGAAAGAATGTTGTAACGGAATGAAATTGAATTTTTTATATTTATCATAATTTCAAATGCTTTTTGCCACTCTCCATCAACAGTTTTTTGAATTTTCTTTCTCATTATCATTCTCTCAACGGCTAGTCTTTGATGTCCGCAGATTTTCCAAATACTATGGAAAAAAGGATCTTGTTGCTTTTTACTTTTATCATTTCGTTTCATCCTTGCTTTGTTTTCTTCCCAATTTTTCTTAATATTTTTAATTTGTATTCAATTTCCTTTACTTTTTCTTTACATTGGTTTTCCTTTTTCTTTTTTAATTCCTTTTTTCTTTTTGGCAGTCTCTTTTTTTATTTGATTTAATTCTTTTAGGTTTCTCTTGTTTTTTAAGGCTCTTTTCTTATTTGTTTTAACTTTTATTTTTTCTTGAATAGTTTATGGTTTTAGATCATATTTTATAATCTATCATTAAAGTCAAAGAGTGTAAGAGATTGAAAAAAAAATCCTCCTTTCAAAAGTTCATTATTTTTTTTTATTACGCGAAGAGGCATTCTATATAGTCACAACAAGATGGAATATTCTATGTAAACTAAAAAATATGCTAGACTGTTAGAAATGCAAGGAAGTAGATTGGTCATATTTGTACTTACACGTAATGTCTCATAATCTGAACGAAAAAAGTATTCAAAAAGTCAAAATATTTGAGGTAGTATTTACATTGAAATGATACTCAGGCATTTCTTTTATGAGTTGGGAGAATAGAGTAGAGCAACATCTAATCTGTACATTCCTAGAAGGGCAAAACATTGACAACCTTTCCTATGTGTTTCCTATGGGTTTCATGTGTCGGAAGCCAATAGTCACCACATTTTGATTTTCAATTCAAATTTGCAAAGGGTTCAATTGCTAGCTCAGCTATAATCAATTTGATTTCAGGCCTTAAAAAGTACCAAATACATTTCAGTGGACACAACCACAGACTTGTTGACCATTCTTATATCTTTCCATTTCTCTGAAACAACATTTGTCTTCAAAGAGAAAATGCATTCATGCTAGCAACTAACCCCAATGTTCACTATACACAGTCTCTCATATTTCATCACTTGAACCCCTTTTTCTAAGATCTTTGAATGTGTCGGCTAATTTATAAGTTTGGCAAATATTTTTATCCGAATATGTCATTGCATCAGCTTTAGCCTTTATATTATTTCTCTCACCACTCATCATTGTATATTCTAGGTTGTATGTCAATATTCTCTAAATTTTGACCTTTGGGTGTCAAAAGAAAACCTCTATATTCTTTCGTTTCAATTTTTTACATTAAAAATTTGATGTTTGAAATATTTGTAGTATTTTGGGTGTAGATAAAACCTATTAAGTCAAAATACATATAATAAAAATATAAATGTTACGTTATAATATTCACTTCATCTTTCAACCTTTGATTTGAATGATTGCATTGCTTTCTAATATAAATGTTTTTTCTTGATATTTACTTTTGCCTCTTAAGATCTATTTGGATGATTATATAATTTCTAATCTTTAAATCTTAGGAGTACTACTTATATTTGGTGCATTTTCCAAAATTAGTTTCTTAATTTCAACTGCATTCTTCACACTCCTTTGCATGATTTCATAGAGATATTTTTTTAATTTGGACTTAGGTATAATGTTGAAGTTTTTTTTCAATCCATGATGGGGAAAATGCAAAATTTTAGGCTACATATCTAACGCCAATATCAATTATACAAATTGGATGATCGTGCATAGGTTCTCTAAAGTTGTTTTATGTAAACTATTTTGGAATTGTCATGATTTTTTATATCATGTAAACCTTTAGGGTAAGGAGAAGATCTAAAATAATATAGCTATTTTGAGATAACATTTAGTTATTGTGGGCTTGACCATTTGGTGAAATGGTGGGGCTTCTTTCTTGTAGTGCCTACAACCAAGGTTTAAGTCCCCATGAGGTCACTCTCTACTATGGTTCTCAATAGAGAGTTATTGACCTTGACCCTTGGTGAAATAGTGAGGATTCTCATTTGTTGAGCTCACAACCAAGGTTTACAAATTTTAGGGATTGACCCTTTGGTGAAATGGTGGAGCATCTTTCTTGTTGTGCCTACAAACAAGGTTCAAGTCCCTGTGGGATCACTCTCTACTATGGTTCTCAATAGAGATTTTTTGACCTTGACCCTTGGTGAAATAGTGGGGCTTCTTGCCTTTAGAGTTTATAGGTAAGGTTCAAAAAGTATAAACAACATCTAATATGTCATCCAAATTTGTATTTGTGACCGCTTCAATGGTCATTTCTATCACCCATACATATTCAAATGTATTATGGGTGCTACTGTCCAATCTCCTCCTCCACTTGCAAACCTGAAATCTAGTGATGTTGTCCAACCTGGTTCAGGGATGTTTGAATTTTTTATATCCTATTTGTACATCCTATTTTTGTCTCTAAGGGACAATGAGGCTTCTTTCCTTATTACCTCAATCATCATTGCTTGGGTTATCTAGTCTTTGTTGACTTCATCTTCTATGTAGTACACTTAGCATATAATTATACAATTTGACATATACATTATATTTCCCCCTTTTTGAGATTAATGCCAAACTCAAAAATATGTACTTACATCTTGTCAAAAATGTACTAATGGGTTTTCTTTAGAGAATCTAAGAGGTTTTCCCACTCCTCTTTCAAGTTGGTGAGAGAAATATGTCCATATCTTCCACATACTATATAGTTAACCCATGTGTTATAATCCCAAGTGTAAACATTACCTTGTCTTCTTGGTTGATAGGTTTTACTATGTCCTTTCGGTGTCTAGACTTGCTTCATCTTCATTATGCATTCTTGTGAGGTGTGTTGGAACTAAAAAAATCCTAAATCTGTTTTGAGTTCACACTTGCAAACAAAATTCTCTAAGTGTCAGATTAATGCCTTGAAAGTCTTCAAAAGGTGCCTAGTTTGAGTGCATAGAAAAAAGGGCCTATTGATTTTTGTGAAGAATCATGGATAGGATGTTTATCATCTATCATTTGACATAAGTAATAGGTTTGAGGTCCTAGATTTCAGTTCTGACATGTTTCAAAAGTGGCCATTTGAAGGTGTTTCCTAGAAATCTGCATTTGTATCTTTCCATAATTTGACTAAGTATCCCACTTATGAGGTTTTCCTTTTATGTCTGATTGATAGTCATTGCATGGGGTTTATTGCATCATGTTGTAGGCATGAGAGAGAGTATTCATACCCATTTTTAGCCCCCCATATGTCTGTTTATCTAGTTTGCCAGAGTCATTTCATTTGTAAATTGTTAAATATCTTTGAGTGAGCATAGTCGAGATTTCTGAATGGCTTACTTTGAGGCTTTGTAGTTTACACCCAATTCAAGGTCAAGCATAATTGAATATTTTCTTGCATTGTAGACCTAGGATTGACTCTCCCCGAAGATTTTTAGATCTTTGCCAATCAGGGATTTTTTTAGTGGCGATTATTCGCCAATTGGCGAATATGTCCCGATCGATGGATAGAATTTGGCGAATAAAATGCTCGTACAGTGGTTGACTAGTTTGCCTAGATTTTATAAAATGCTCATATAGTGTTCGGATTGTTCGCCACTATTTTTACGTAATTTCAGTATGGTAATCGGGTTCCTCGCCCATCTTTCTATTACTATTTCACTCTTATTCACCACGGATTAAATTGGGTGCCTTCATCGAGGATCAACATTCACCAAAGGCCCATTGTCCCAAGTAAAAATTTTATTTACACTAGGACCCAATCCACCATGCATCATACTTAATCGTGTCCCAAATTCCCACCCTATTCGCCCAATCAATTATTTGAAAATACGCGGGTTCACCAAATATTAGTTGTTATCATAAGCAACAGTCAGCCCCTTCGCCAAAATGGACAATGGATATTATGAGGCAAAATTTGATGGCTGATATGAAAATAGTTTACTTGTAGTTGTCTATTTAAGAGATATGAGTTTCATTATTGAAACATGCCAGAGAGAAGGAGACTTCAAGAGATTTAGTTGATTCTGAGCTCACAATTGCATTTGCGATCGGTAGCGAACGACTACCATTCTGTAGTTTCTTATTCAAGTAAAATTTTACTGCAGCCATAATTTGTTAGAGATGTCATAGTCAAAGTTAAACAGGAAGAGGACTATTGAAGGTGGAGATGTCCAAGAGAGGCCAACGAAATGTAGAAATATATCTTCATACTTTGGCATGGGCAGACGTAATAGTGTTGGTCAAAGTGAGGAAGGTACATCATCAGAGGAACCTGTACAATTTCAAGGTTCTCAACCTACACAGGAGTCTAATGAACAAATTGGGGAGCCTAATAAATCTGGTGACAAAGTTGCGGAACCTGATATCTCTGATGAAGATGACCTTGAAGAATAATTTCAAGTCAATAACCAGTACCAGGATGAAGTGATCAACTTCGGTGATGATGATGGTTCAATTAATAGTAACACTAAAGGGAGAGTAAAATCAAAAGAAAAAACTGATCGTCAATGGGAGATATCGAGGAGATTTAAATTTGATTGGGTGGCAAAGTATCCATTCATTGAACCCATGGACAATCTAATTGTAGGTGAGCCGGCAGTAGAATGCAGATGTACGATTTGTAGTTGGAAGTATAAAAAGGAAAAGTGGTTGCAGCTTAAACTAGACACCATAGAGAAATATGTTGGTAAGGTTTACGAAACCTCAACTATTGATCGAAAGGAAATAAAAGTGGTAAGATATAAAACAAAGAAGCAATGTCAACATAAAAGGAATGCTGAGGAATATTATTTGTTTTAGAAATTTAAGATGAAGCCTAGTGAAGTTCAAGGTTTTATTAATGCTATTTTTGCAAAAGCAAGTGAAGTAGAAGATCACGGAAAAGTTGTTCAATTAAGTAATGTTTTCCATATTTTGAGCAGAGGGCATCCAATGACAGACTATCCAGAAATGAGTGGTTTGTTACACTTTCTGAAAGTTCCTAACTATCCTATCACTCATTGGTCAATAAATAGTGGATGGAAATTGGCAAGTTGTATTGCCCAGGTTGAAATAGAGGATGTACAGAGAAAAATAAAAGAGTCAACCTTTATTGCATTGTCCTTAGACAAAGTTACAGAAATAGATAATATGTTGTGGGTATGCATGCATGTTTATACTATACAAAATAATGCCCGCCAACCACATCTACTAACTGTTGCAAAATTGAGGGACAATGCGACATCGAAAACTTTATTTCAATTAGTAAAGAACCAATTAATGGAATATGGAGGTATGGATGAATTGACAATAGTGAAGAAGTTGATCTGTGTTGGAGCAGATGGAGCTTCAGTAATGCAAGGTCAAAGGAATGTTCTTTGCACAAAAATGCAGGCTTCTTGTTCACCATATGTTGTTGGCATTCACTGTATGGTCCACAAGATGAATCTTGCTTTTAGATTTGTGAAGAAGTTCCCTTTAGTAAACAAGGTTGAAGATTTAGTAAGAGAGTTGTACTCATATTTTTGTCGAAGTCCCAAACGTTTTAGGGAATTTCAGTAGTTTGCTGATGGAATTACCAATGGAAACAAGCTTCTTAAAGATGTTGATACCAAATGGATCTCTTTGGATGGACCAGCGCATCGAATTTTTTCTGAATATCAATCTTTGATTGGACTGATGTACGAAAATCGGGACAATGCAGAAAATTAGATATGTGGCGACCTGCTTTGGAGGTTCAGCAATACAAAGACACTTCTGACTTTAGCATCTCTTCTTCCCATGCTAGAAGAAATGATGTTCATTATGAAAAAAGCCCAGCAAAGACCCATGTATATTGCAGAATATGCTCACTTGCGTAAAATGTCATGCCAAGCCCTAAATAGTCTCTATCGAAATGACCTAAATTTATCCGATGAAAGATTTAATCACTAGCAAAAACTAACAGATTTGGACAATCCTGATAATTATTTAAATATCATTGAAAATGGGGATTTATGTGTTTGTGTAAGGGGATTTCAGATACCAATGTACTACAGTGCCCCAAAGAAGCGAGCTACAAGAGTTACAAGGGAAGATTTTACCAAGATCGTCAAGTCTATAGCAGGTAATGCAAGGGACATAACCTATAAAGTTTCCTCTGAAATAAGATCTCGATTCCCATATGAACAACTGCTTGAGGCCATGGCAATTGTGTTTCCTCAATATTGGACCTTAAACTCTAAGGAAGATTATCATAATAGGCTGATGACTTTGATAAAGGAATTTTTCAAATCTGTAGAATTCAATGGAGTGACTATCAATGGAATTTTAGATGAGGGTCTTCTTAGACAGCAATTAGGCACTTTTGCAAAGACTATGAGGCATCAATATCAATTAATGCATAACCCACATGAAGAGGGCTTGGCAACAAGGTTTTGGATAGAACTAAAACAAAGCACAATGTTGCGTGAAGAAATTTCAGAGTTCTTCAAGCTTGCTGATCTATGTCAGACCATGATATTGGGTTCAATGGAGGATGAGAGATTTTTCAGTGCTTTGGGCTTCCTAAAATCAAAGCTAAGAAACAAACTAGACAAGAATTTGGAAACATGCTTGAGGGTCTACACATGTAGGTATGATGTCAATACTTTTCCTTATCAAAAAGTAATGGAAATCTAGAAGAAAAGATGCAAAAGAAGAGGGTTGGGCAACACCATTAACCAATTTCTGACAGCGACTCTGAGTGGGACAAGTACAGGTGGCAATAGGAGTCAGAGAAGCAGAGGTCAGAGTGAAGAAGGCACAAACAAAAATGAAGAGAACAATGAAGAAACTGGAATACCAGAATTGGATGATGATGATGACACGGAGATGAATTGGCAAATTTAGGAAATTTCTACTAAATTAGCAGTAGCAATCAATAGGTATTTTTTGAACTTATTAACTACTATATCCTATCATTCAAATTTCAATGTTCATTTTAGAAAAGCAAGAATGTATTATGTTTCATCATTAAAATTTGAGAACAAAGAGTATTATTACTGTAGAGTGTAGTTTGTAACTTTGTATCGTATCATCAATGATCATTCATATTTGAATTTGAAATTCCTGAATGAAATTTTGTATTCCAATAGCATATAACAGAGTAAATCAACTAAGAATAACTGAATAAAATAGAGTAATTCAACATACATTGAATTGGAAAACATGAAAATTAGATAGAGCACAATTTGTTTTGTATTCATTTGCAATATATTACAATTTACAGTAGTTCAAAATTTAGAGCAATCTTTGTAGGCCAGTCCAATCATCCTCTGATGGAAGAACAATTTGGTTCATAGTATAGTCACACTCCTGCAACTTCGTTAGCAATTCATATTTGGAAGTGTGACTTGACATCACTATTGCTTCTAAAACTCCATTCAAAGTTCTCACTGGTTTGATGAAATCCATGAATGTATTAGGAGATATGTCTATAGGAAGAAAGCGTAAATCAATATTTATTTTGTCCTGCAACCTTATTTTGTAATTTTCTCTTCCAATGAAGTTATTTGCGTCAAATCCCTTAGGCAAACCAAGACTTTCCATATTCATTTTCCTTTGTTCCATCTTTGTGATCTTCTGCTTAGCTTTGTCATCCAATTCTTGTGCTTCCCTTAGCTTCTCACATTTTTGAATGATACTTGATACCTTTACTAAGGCATCAAGGTGGTTGCTAATTCCCTTGTTTGATAGATAACTATCACTCTTAGTGTAGAGTTGTTGCATACTATCTTTTGCTTCCTTTTCTTTCTTGACAACATCCATGTTCTGTTCAATGTTCTTATGGAGCTTCAAATAACATACTCTCATACTTTGAAGCATTTCAAACCACTCATACAAGCTATTACACATCACCAATATTTGGCTCCAAATGTGTTCTTTTGCAATCTTCACTAAACTATTACTAGTATTTGTTAAAGTTTGCATTGTATTATTGGCTTTCTTTAGTTCTTCTGCCATTTTTTCAAATTTCTCCCTCTCTTCCACTGCTTTGTGTTCCCAATGATTTTCTTTATCCACTTGAGACTCTAATTTCTTTTGCAATTCCCAGTTGGAGGCAGCATTACTCTCCACAGTTTTAACTAACTTTTCTGAATTGACTCTTTCTTCCTCTAGTTTTTTACTAATTTCTGCCAATTTTCCCCTTAGTGCCTTCAGCTCTACCTCTGCCTGCTCCTGTTCTTGCTCTATATCTACTAATGTAGAGGTTGATTTTTTAATCTTTTTCTATAATTCTTTCAAACTATTCTCTGAAGCTTTCCTCTTTGCTTTTCCATTGCCAATGTCTGCCTATAACTTTTCTATATTTTTCTCGAGCTTGGTTTTCTCTCTTTCCACCTTTAGCAGTGCACTATAGACCACTTGGTTTGTAGACTTTGACACATTGATTTTTTCCACATTTTTAACTTTGGAAAAATCCATTTTGAGAGTGCTAACTTGAAATTCAGATTGATCTATCTAACTCTCTGGTGGGTTTCCATCTTTTTGTGGTGGAATAACAACCATGAACTCCATCATGTCTCTTTTTGGGTCATATGTTGGTATAACCCTGTTGGATGTAGGTTGTTCCTGTACAGCTGCATTAAGGGAACAAGTCTACAATGTCTTCTATATTTCCTTATTCTTGGTTCTTGTTTCTGCAAATTTATTATAGAAATCTTTGAAATGAAAATCTGGTGTTGCAAAAGGATTTGAATGTTTGAAAGGTGATCCAGAGGCAGAGCTTGCAATGCCTGTTGATCTAACTAATGCTTGTGTGTGTGAATTTTGTACCTAGCTATAGACACAACACTTCAGTAAAACATTAGAGGTTAGAAAAAATCAAAATATGCAAATAAGAACAATATAGCTAACTAGGCGATTTACTGCCTTCTAGTAGGTGCGAGTATGATATTCTCATATTAGACCGAGATCAGTGACAATGCAACACCTAAACGAAGGATTTAAATGATGAAAGCAATAAAATATGAATGCAAATTAATCTATTTTTTTTATTTTTGATGCAATAAGATGAGAAAAACTGATAATAAATTAATCTAAATGGATTGAAATGATATGCAAATTAAGCTAACAATGATATGAAATATGAAACTAGAATGAATTGAAAACAAGATTGATCTCACAAAACACTGATTCACAAGAAGCTTGATGATTCCTCTGATGTCAATTTGCCAGAGTAAGTATGCAAATTCTGTGGATGATTAGTAAAGAGCTGAGCCTTGATTTTATAGAAATCCAGGGCTTGAGGGTCCATGGAAAAAGTCATAAATCACTCTTGATGAACTCAAGTTGATTTTTGAGTTAACAAGAAATTAGAAATAGATAACTCATAAAATCATGCAAGAACAACTTTTTAACTCAAGTTAGAAGTTTAGATCAACTTTGAACTCAAAATAGATGTTGAGTTTCAAAAAGATAACAACTTGAATTGATTTTTTGATTTAAAGTTTAATTGCTCTTTGAATGTGCACAAATAATCATGAATTAATTAAATAAATAAAGTGATTTATGTTCAACTTAACTGATTTTAAATTTAAAAATAACTGATTTGTGGGTTAATCAATTATTTTAATCAAACTTTTATTCAAAACAATATTATTAAATATTGACAACTTGGATTTAATCAATTAAATAAATATTTAATCAATTATTCGTAGGAGATTTGATTTATTGTCAAAATTAAATAATATAATTAAGAATAAATAGAATTAAATCTAATTAAATAATTAAGTGGCAGAATTAAATTAATTAATTAAATATTCATCATATTCAATTAATCAACTTTAGGATAAATATGATTTATCGCCAAATAATATTTAAAATAACTGATTTATGGGTTAATCAATTATTTTAATCAAATTTTATTCCAAAACTATATTATTAAATTTGACAATTTAATTTAATCAATTAAGAATTCAACTGATTATTTTTAGCAAATTTGATTTATTGTCAAATAAAATAATATTAATTAGGAATAAATAGAATTAAATCTAATTAAATAATTAAGTGGCAGTATTAATCTAATTAATTAAATATTCAGAATATTTAAGTAATCAAACTTTAGGATAAATAAGATTTATCGTCAAATAATAATTAAATTAAAGATAATTAGAATAAATAGGAATATTGCTAGGAATATTCCCTGATGCAGAATTTAGGATAAAATCAATTAGGATTCGATAATGTGCAGATGTGCCTTAGGTTAGAACTTTGATGTTGATTTCGTTCAATTTGAAGATGTAGGAGGTTAATGAACCTATAGCCCATTTTTGGGGTATTACATTTTTTCCCTCTTTGAATCACTGTGCAAAGCATAGTGGTTCAAAGAATAGTCTGTGTTTTGATATACGTATGAAACTGATTTGAAAGATTAAAGATTTGAAAGAACGGAAAAGGAAATACCGACCCAAGCCCAAAGTGACTAGGAATCAAGATGATGCTAGCTATATCAACAATGAACCGATGATTACGAAAAAGTGCCAAAATGCCTGATTATGAACCTTATGATTGTGAAGAAGTGAGTGACCGATTCCAGACCTCAATGTCCTTGTATGAATCATATTGGTATCACATCCTGAACCCATCAGTTGTGAAGAAACAAGGAAATGACACTAATGAACCAATAGTTACAAAAAGCTGATATAGTTTACAAGATAGATTTGGATACTAGATGAATCTGATATGCCTGAAGAGATGATAGATTTTCCCCAAGCAATGAGGACTTTAGATGAATTAGAAACTAGATGTGGTTGTTGTCTTGATTACTGAGGAAAGATTGATTGATAGAATTGGATTTACAGACTTGAATGATGTGCAATACTATGCCCCCTTCGAGATAAAAATTAAAATCTGACAAGAAAAGTTAGCATTTATAGTTTAGAAGCATGTTAATTGATTTGAGAAGTGGTTATACACGTCCGGGAATGCATTCTGCATAGTTTAGAGGTCCTAGAGACCAAGTTTGATTAGGTTTGACCATGAGTTGACCATGGTTAACCAAGTTGAAATTTTGATAGTTTGATGTAAGATAATCAATTAAGTTGAATTCTGGATTTCTTTGATGATTGAAGGTTGATTAGGAAAGTAGTGAATAATATAAATGATCTTAGATTTTGATTTTGATTTTGATCCCAAAAAAGGATACTACTTGTTTCATTGGAGGAACCTTCATGTGAGACTCAGCACTTATGATATGTTTTTAGCATTTTTTAAGAATCGTTTAAGCATTTAAGTTTAATTCAATAATTTGTGAGATCATGCAATCATGCAAAGTGCAAAATGAAATGCAAACCTAGGACCTAGGACCTAGTCACTGATCATGTGTCGATCATTCTCATCATTGAATTTTTTAGGTAACCGGATAAATCAATACAATGCCCACTAGTTATGAAACCATAGACATATGAATATCAATTTTTATGCGCAGGAATCAATACAACACCCACTGGTTAGGCAACTATGGACATATGAATATTGATTTTATTTTCAGAATGTCAGATTAGATATAAGCACCAAGGCACAAATGCCAAGATGACCTGAATATCATGTCCATTTTGATATAGCAATTTGTATAAGCATCAGAACATAGATGTCGCGATGACCTGAATATGCCTTGCATATAAACACATCAAACAGTCAAGAGATCATTCTAAATCCAATGTGAATTACCTGTAGTGACCCTTTATCGTTCACATCCTTAGGTAAGATCGCATTTCACAATAGAAGAAAGAACTCACTCAAAAAAGACTATAGTTAGATCAAACTTCCTTGAATTTTTTGGGTATCAATGGTCGAGGTACGCATGGCCATCCAATTTGAGATAGAGGCTCTTACAGTCAGACACCATTTCAATCCAGAATTTCCAAAGTTGTTAGATTTTCACATACAAGAAGAAAATAAAGAAAAGATTATGCCCCCAGTCATCACTCTCTAAATCCTGTAAAGGACATCATCGAAGAGCTCATGGGAACAAAATATGCAAAAATCTCAATGTGAATCAATAAGCATACAAGGAGATAAAAGCATGTAAAAAGCATAGATTTTTTTCAGTTTGTAGTTGATGTTTGATTGCGTTGTTGTAGATGCAAAATCCTTTCTAGAGATGAGACTGACTGACTGACTCGGATGAAGCTTCAAAGGACTCTGACTGGATATGATACGTCTAAGATACATTGGAGGCCATAGGATATGACTTTGATTGCCCCCAAGTTTGAACATTGATAGGATATAGACACTTTAGCTTATTGGTGTACAGACCAACTTATTGAAAATAGGAATGTGGGTGTTGGAAAGTGCAATTATAACAATTGTTGTATTGTCATTGATGTCAAACCTTAACTGGTAAGACTATTGCTACTTAGGAAAGTACTATATATATTTCAGTGTTGCTAAGGGGCTAAGCAAGGTTGGTAACAATAGCACCTAAGGAAAGGTTGAGTTATCTTGATACTACAAAGTGTACTTGACTATGTTGCACTATGATGAGATAATGTATTGTTTATCTTAGTAAGACTGAAGACTAAACTGGTAGGCTTAACCGAGCAAAGAATGGAAAAATCATGTTTAAGTCAAGTGATGTTAGTGTCGACCGAGTTAGTATATGCTGAGCAAAATTATAGTGTCGACCGAGAATCAGTAAATTGTCGAGGAAGACAATGTAAGCTGAGGAAACAGTTTTAGTAATGACCAAGCTTTCTACATGAAGACCGAGTGGACAATCATAGTATTGACCGAGCATCAGCAATTTTATATTTGAAGAGAATTTAATTTTGGAGCCGACATTACTGAATTTTTGGATTATGTAAAATGTGTTGACTTTATTTATTGAGTGTTTGGAAGTATTTAATGCATTGTAAAATATTTTATTGTAAATCTTTAAGAGATTTGAAATGATTCTAGAAAAGGAGTCAAAGAACATGAAGCGGGTAGATTCAATGAATCTGACCTAACCCTAAGATCTATGAATGAGATTGAGCGGCAAAAGATGAGTTAACCTAATTGAGGAAAATATAAGGGAACCTAAGCATTTTGATATGTATGTACATGGAGAACAGAGAATGTTGGAAGAAGAAATATTTATTGACTGAATAAGTAGGAAAGGCTAAAGGAGAATTGTGGTGATTGCTTGAAGAAAAGTTTCGAGCAGATCAAAGATGGAAATGGCAAAGTTTCAAAGTCAGTAAACCAGCATTAGTGTACGGAATCAGATCTGATATTTGCAAAGTGAGTTGTATATTTTTTAGACAATACTGCTGCTACTTTCTAACTATTGTAATAGTCAAAATCTTTTTAACAGAGGTTGACCTAACAATCATATGTTAAATCCTTTGAACAAGGTTGCATTCTAATGGAGTGTATGTAAGTCCTATGACTAGGCTCACTTTTAACAGGGTGATTGAAATCCTTTAACTAGGTCACACTTGACAGTGTGTATTGTAACCTTTGATAGGGTTGGCTTTTTACCAAGCTCACTTTAGAAGAGTGAAAATAATAGTAGCATGTTACAAAGTGGTTTTTCCCAAATTGGGTTTCCACTATAAATCCTGGTGTTAATACTTGTGTGAATGTTTTGGTTTCAACATTACTATGTTTTGCAAGTTAAGTTATAGCTAGGTAGTGGACTGCATTGTTAGATGTTTCTATTATTGAATCAATGATGACCAAGTTTGTTTTGGTTATTGGATCTGATTTAAGGATAAATTTTTGAGATTGTTTTATACATCAGGACCTGAGAACAACTGATTCACCCCCCCCCCCCCCCTCTCTATTGTTCTAAATCATATTAACAAAGGGAACAAACCAAGAGATATGTACAAACTAAAGCAAGACTGAAAGCTGGGAAAGACCAAGATTGCACTGATAGATGGAGCATTTTGAAACAAGTGGCACCCATTTGCTGGGTTTTCACCATCTTGGTAGAGATTTTATTTTTGCTACCAAGGTGCCTGTTTCCAAGTTTTCACCAAGGCACTTTTTCTTTTCTCATTTTTTTGTATTTTTATTTTTCCCAAAAAAAATTTGTACTTTTGATATTTTTTTACTTTTTTTGTGAATCATCAAGGTGCCTATTGCTAGGTTTTCACCAAGATATTCATTTTTTCAAGACCTTTTCCAATTTTTAAGATTTTTTCAAGACATTTTACCATAGACTGAATGCCTTAGGCGTAGAATTTCTTCAGATGGAGAATGTTGATTGGTTCTCAGAGCTATTCTCCTTTAGTCATTGAGAGTTGATAGGCACCAGAGCCAAAAGTAGCAGTGATAACAAAGGGACCCAGCCATTTGGGTTCAAACTTCCCCTTGCACTCTCTATGTGATTGATTTTTAGGATTCTCTCTTAAGACTAGATCGCCAACCTGATATTCTCTGTGTCTAACTTTCTTATTGTAACCTCTAAACATTCTCTTCTGATATACTCTGAGATGATCATATGCTACTTGTCTATGCTCATCTAGTAGTTCAAGTTCTTGCAAACTAGACACTTTATAGTCATCATCAGTTACCAGACCATGCATTCTGATTCTTAGTGATGGGATTTCAACCTCAATAGGCAGTACTGCTTCAAACCCATAAACTAAAGCAAAAGGTGTAGCCCTAATGGGCATTCTAATACTTGTTCTATAGGCCCAAAGAGATGGATTGATCATGAGATGCTAGTCTCTTCCTATTTTATTAACTATACGGTGCAAGATTTTTAATAGATTCTTATTAGAAGCCTCTACTTGTCCATTCCCTTGAGGATAGTAGATAGATGACCAATGTTGTGTAATCTTGAATTTGACACATAAATCATCCAAGTCTTTGTTCTTAAATTGTCTACCATTATCTGTGACTATGGAATGTGGAATACCATACCGACATATGATGTAGTTCAAGATGAACATAGATATTTGTTTTCCAGTTGCTTGTGTCAAAGAAATTGCTTCTACCCATTTTGTAAAATAATCTATAACTATGATTATATGGGTATGTCCATTAGAAGAATGAGGATGTATAGCTCCTATAAGATCAAAGGCCCATTGATGAAAAGTCCATTGTGTAGTGAAGGGAATTAGATCTCTCCCTGGAGCATGAATTAAGTTTTCATGTACTTGGCACTTTTGACAGTTCTTAGAAAACTTGATAGACTCTTTCTCCATTGTCGGCCAATAGTACCCAGCCCTAATAAATTTTTGAGCTAGTGTTAAACCATTCAAGTGTGACCCACATATACCCTCATGGACTTCCTCTAACACACATTGAGACTCTTCCCATTCTAAACATCTAAGGAGCATACCATCTAGACCTCATTTGTAAAGATCATGACCAATGATGACATACCAAGAGGCATGGTATATAAGGTATTTCTTTTCATGATGGTTAAAGGTATCGGGGATGATTTGGTCTTTGAGATAGGAGAATAGGTTTTTATATCTAGATGAATCATGACCTAGAACAATGCAAATCATGCGGGTTTCAGGGGAGTCATATGCAGGATAAGATAGTGCTTCCACCATAAACTCATAGCGTAGCTCATGTTCAAGTTGTTGTAATAAAGTAAATAATGTTGCCATTGCATCGGCAGCCTTATTCTCTGTTCTAAGAATTTTCTCAAATGTGATAGATATGAAATACTTATTTAGATCATCTACCATTCTCTTGTATGGAATGAGCTTTTCATCTTTAGTTTGGTACACATCATTGACTTGATGTATCACAAGTTGTGAGTCTCCATTAATGTGTAACTCTATTACTCTCCATTCAATTTCTATTTTCATACCATTCAAAAGGGCTTCATATTCAGCAATATTATTTGTACAAGGAAATTTAATTCTAAATGCCTTAGGGATGGAGTATCCTTGAGGAGTGATAAAAAAGATACCTGCTCCATATCCATTCTGTGTATAGAAGCCATCAAAGAACAGTTGCCATTCTCTAGAAGAAAGATTCATGATAGAGGAATCTGGAAATTCCATTTGCATTGGTGTGTCATCAAACAAAGGTGCATCTTCTAATTGATCAACGATAACTTGGCCTTTAATAGCTTTTCTTTCAACATATTCAATGTCAAATTCACTTAAGAGCATGACCCATTTGGCTAATATACCTGTGAGGGTAGCTTTGCTTAGTAGGTACTTTAGTGGATCAATCTTAGCTACTAAATGAGTGGTATGAGCTAACATATGATGTCTCAATTTCTATGATGCAAAAATCACAGCTAGACAAGCCTTTTCAATCATAGAATAGTTCTTTTCATATGCCACCAATGTTCTACTGATATAGTATATAGCTCTTTCCTTTGTATTCTCATCATGTTGTGCAAGCAATGCCCCCAGTGATGTATCTGTTGTAGAGACATATAAGATCAATGGCTTCCCTTGAATGGGAGGCATCAAGATAGGAGGTTTTGATAGATACTTCTTGATATGATCAAAATTATTTTCACATTCCTCACTCCATGCAAATGTCACACCTTTATGTAATGTCTTTGTAAAAGGTTGTGATATGTCTACTAGCTGGCATATGAAGCGTCTAATAGACTGAACTCTCCCTTGTAATGTTCTCATTTGACTAATATTCTTTAGGGGTTGCATCTCTATGATAGCCTTTACTTTAGCTAGATCTACCTCAATTCCTTTCTTTGAAACAATGTAACCTAAGAGCTTTCCAAAAGTGACACCAAAAGCACATTTCTTAGGATTTAGTCTAAGACTAAATTTTTCCATTCTGTCTAGTATTTTTCTCAAGTCAGTTAGATGTTCAGCTCTAATCATAGATTTTGCTAAAGTATCATCAACATAATCCTCCATAGTCCTGTGCATCATGTCATAAAAAATAGAAGTCATAGCTCTCTGATGTGTAGCACCGGCATTCTTAAGCCCAAATGGCATGACATTCCAGTAGAAGGTACCCCATGCACATGTAAAAGTAGTTTTCTCTTGATCCTCTGCAAAAATTTTTATTTGATTATATCTAGAAAAACCATCCATTAAAGAATACATCTCAAAGCCCGCAGTCATGTCTACTATCATATCAATGTTAGGTAATGGAAAATCATCCTTAGGGCATGCTTTGTTTACATCTCTGAAATTGGTGCACACTCTTATTGATTATTCTAGTTTAGAAATAGGTACAATATCAGAGATCCATTTCGCATAATCAATAACTCGGATAAATCCAACTTTTAGGAGCTTCTCTAATTCAGCTTTTACCAAGAGTGCAACATGTGGATGCATCTTTCTCAATTTTTGCTTAGCATGTTTAACGTTTGGAGCTATAGATAAATGGTGCATTATAAGATCAATCCAACCCTGGCATATCTGAATATTTCCATGTAAAGTTGATCTTCTTCTCTGTTAGGAATGTTGTAAATTTTTGCTTTTCTTCCTCTGATAAAGATTGTGCTACATGGATCAACTGTGGTTCTTCTGCTATTCCCAAATTGATAGATTGAGTGGGCTCAATTAGAACCGGAGATCTATCCTGTAAATGACTCGGAAGGACATCAAATATCTCATTCTTAGGCACCTCAAAGAGGTTTTCACCTTTGGATACATCTTTTATTTTTACTTTTGTAGGTTCTGAGACTGCCACAAAGTGGTTTTCACCCTCATAATTCCTTTTCTTTCTATTCTTATTCTTATTTTTTTGACTAAGATACTTGATGTCTAACTCCATCATGCTAACGCTCAGTTCACTAATGGAAGTCCTCATAGGCTCAACTACATTTAGGTATCAAGCAAGGGCATAGTCATTGGGAAAGGTATAAATACCTTGGTTCAAGTTGGTGGATGTTATGTCAAGAAGGTCAGGGCATTGGATAGTTAAAGTGGTGAAAGATTGGGAAAGAGTGTTTACGGATATGGATCTGTCATCATTGGTCCTAACCCAATGCTTGAGTTCAAAGGTGATATTACAACTTAAGACATTCAATTCGTGAATAGGCTCAATGTCATTATGGAAATCTACTTCAACCATCGGTGGATCAGACTTGATAAGTTCATCATTTTGCACTAGACTTATGTTAGGTTGAGGTGCATATTGGTGAATAACATCAACATTCTTTTCTGTAACAAGTTCATCTAGTTCTGGAATGACTGCCCATTCATAGTCATTTGATTCATCTTTTGTTTCTTCATCTAGACCTCTAGGAAATCTAAGAACATGAGTAAAGTTAGGATGAATACCCCAAAAAGGGTTACCCTCGGATTCTAATTTGAATTCATACTCGTAGGAATCTATCTCAGAATAACTACCACCTTCCTCTTTTTGATTGCCTTCAATATTAGCTAGTTCTTGTGTTGCAACTATCTCTTGCTCTATAGTAGGTTCTTGTGTTTCTACTACATTAATTCTTTTTATTGGATCATCTTCAGCTTCAAGGAGGTCTTTTATTTCTTTAGGAAAATGCTCATAAGGAATGAGCTCATCAGTGGTGTCTGAATCATCACAATTAGATTGTTCAGTTATTTCCCCCTTTAGTTGATTTTCTACAGAAGGCTCAATTTGTTCTAGAACATGCGGGGAGTTCTTGCTAAGATAGAAAGGCTTCTTTGTGTATCCTAGACCTATTGTATTCTTGTTTTCTCAGCCACAATGATCAAGAGGTGATAGAAGACCTTTACCCTGTAGTCCTAGAGGTCCTTTTCCTTTATATCCCATCTTTGTAATCAATTTATCCCCTGGGCCATATGACTTAGATGGGATATTCAGTATTTTAGCATCACATTTTTGGACAACTTGAGATTTAGTTTCATCTTTGTATAGCCATGCGAGCATAGCTTCATCCTCTTAAAACTCCTATTTAGATACTTGTTCTGCAACAAAATTTCTTTTATATGCTTCAAGAGATTCTTTAAATTCGAGCTTGGACTATTTTAGAGTTTGTCCATAAGACTTAGGCGAGATAGGGAGAGATGTCAAAGATAAGACTGGATCTATAGTATATTCTCCCATACCATTTTCTTTGATTTTAACCTCTTTAGCAATGTCTCCCATCTTGGAGGTTGAAGCAACGTCTAGTTGCTTAGTGGAAGATTCTCTATTATTGGGAACAAGTTTACTGCACTCTCTTTCAGGGTATTGCAAGTTGTATACAGATCAGCTGGAATCATCACCTCAACTCCTTCATAAGGAAATTTCAAACACTGATGGAATGTAGAGGGAATTGCTTCCATGTCATGTATCCAAGGTCTTCCTAGGAGGATATTGTAAGCCAAAGGTAGATCAAGAACTTGACATATAGTATCTCTGATGACAAGACCTACTCTGATAGGTAGGACAATAGTTCCCTTAGAAGATCTTTCTTGCTCATCATATGCTTTGATAGTTATCTTCTTCCTGGGATCAATGGCCATTTTTGAAAATCCCAATTGTGTAATCAAGTTGAAAGAACAAATGTTTAGGCCAGCACCTCCATCTATCAATACACATTTGACACGACGGTTTTGGATCAAGACTTAAATATGCAAAGGCTAGTTATGCGGATAACTCAAGGAGTTATCATCTTCCTCTGAAAAGGAAATGTACTATGGAGATGTAAGATGACCAACCATAGTCTAGAATCTATCTAAATCAAGGTCATCAGGAACATTGGATCCGAGCAAAGCTTTTTCTAGAATGGCTCTATGAGCTAGAGATATCTGAAGCAACTCAAACATGGAGATTTTAGCATTTGTGTGCTGGAGTTGTTGGACAATACTGTATGAAGTAGGCCTCATGTCTTTAGGATTTGAAGATTTAGATGTAGCCTTCTATTTAGAAGTAGATGAAAGATTGAAAGGCACCTTAGGGACATTTGATGAATCTGGTATTTGTCCTTGTAGGTGTGCTTGAGCTTGTGATCGAGTAACTGCATTAGCTGATTTATTATCTCTATCTCTTCTTACAATTGTGATAACATTGCAATGCTCAAATAGGCATGGTTCAACCATATTGATAACAGTAATGTTTCCTGAGTAGGAATAATTGAATTTAGCACCCATATTAGGTTGAGAAGAAGAATCTTCTTTACCATGTTTAGGAAATGGTTTTGTGAATGTTGTATGATCATTATTGCTCTTATGATTGTCAATCATGATGTCGCCATTATCAATTTTGTCTTGTATAATGTGCTTCAAGAGAATACAATTATTAGTCTTATGACCTTTATTGCGATGGAATTCACAAAAATCATTCTCTCTCCACCATTTCAGTTTAGGTTCTGGATCAAAGACTTTCATCTTAGGCAAGTAGATGATTTTGTTTGCCAATAGAGTTTTCATGGTAGATTCCAAGGATTCTCCGAGAGGAGTGAGTTTGCGATTAGGATCTGTAGCCCAAAGTTTGTAATCATATAACTTTTTGTTGGACTCTGTGGCTTTGGCTTCAAAAGCTTTGATGGCTTGGGTACCAACAATGAGATTGAAAGCAAGTAGCCTTAGATGGGGCATGAATATTATCAACAACGCCATCTGTGACAATGCCTTTATTCATGTTCCAATTTTTGTTCATGTCCTTAGAACTAGATCCAGATTCATACTTGTCTTTTTGAAGTGATGTCTCCTTTTTGCACAAGTACTTTCTCAATTTTGATCGCATTATCTACCATCTTGTCAAAAGATGTATGATTTTGTATTTGTAAAGGGTAGTTGATTTCTAGAACAAGATTGTTGATGAAGATTTCCAACTTCTCAGTTTCTGGAATAGGTCTAGCATATAGAGAAAATTTCTTCCTCCACCTCTTGAGAAATGTCAGGAATGGTTCTCCTGGATATTGTTTCATATTGCAGATGTCGATCATGGTGACCAGATGTTGAATATTATAGGAGTATTGTTGATAGAATAGTTTGATTAACTCCTCAAAAGTTTTGATAGTAGGGGGCATTCTAGAGAACTAATGAATGGCTGCTCCTCCTAGAGATTGAGGGAAAAGACGCATTAAGTAGGTTGGTTTGTGCATAAACTCCATAGATTGAGTACAAAATTCTCTGACATGATCTTGAGGGTCAGAGTTTCCATCATACTTATCATATTTAGGCATCTCCACTCTTTTAGGGAATGGTGGCATGTACAAGTCTTTATCAAATGGAAAAGGACATAGAGCCTCCATGGAGAACTCTTTAGGTTCCTTTTCTTTCTCAAGTTTGTTAAGTTTGACTTGCATGGCATGCATCTGTTTCATCATAGCCATGATAGGATTTTCTTCCTCATGTGTAATGATATCTTCCACATTAAAGTTTGGAGGAAGTTTAGCTCCTTGATGAGCTAACTCTAGAAAGTATGCTTCTCTATCTTCAAGAAATGTTTCATCATTCTTTTGAAGTCGTCATCATTTTGATATCAAACAATTTTAGAAGGTGTAGGTTCTCAATCCATACTATGTTGAGATTGGTGTCCTTGAGACCCATGATTTGTCCCTCCATGAGATATGTTAGGAGTTTTAGGGCTCCCTAGATTAGATTAAGGTGGGGTTTTTTTATTACCTCCGTGAGTTGATGGAGGGGGTACGTAACCAGTTTTCAATCAAAATTTGCCAAGACCGTCATCTTCGTAAAGACTAGAATTGTAGAGTTGTTCAAGAGTTGGGGCCTAGAGAGTATTTAGAGGTATTGTATGGGATACCTCTCCAGATTTATTTTTTGACGAAGCTCTGGTTTCCACCATTAACCTTGGGTGAAGCCAAAGAATAAGATGAAGACAACTAAAGAATGAATTGATTCTAGAAGATCAAATGACGCAACCTTGTCAAGATTGAAGTGATTAAAGAATAGATCTGACATAAATGAAGGATACTATGCCACAGTAGTGTGGATAGACACCCAATAGATGGTGGGCACGAGCTCACAACACTTAGCCGTTTAGTAAAAAGATTGAATTTTGAAGATAATTTTGACAAGGTTTTGACACAAGATGAAAAAGACTCAAATCGATAAATCAGAAGGCTAAATCAGACTCAAGTGACCACTTTAGGAAAATGAATGTATTCATTATAGGTTCTGCTCTGTTCCTGACACAATGATTTGTTTGAAAAATTCTGGAAATAGGCTATAAAATTGGATTTCTGACAAATTTGACCAATCTCTGACAACTTTTACTTTGGCTTTGATACGAGTTTTGAAATTTTAGGATGACTTTTGACACCAGAAAGGATTTTTGCTTCAGATTTGCAATTTTTTAGTTTTCAGTACCAGTTTGTTTGCAAATTTTTCTGTCTAGTTTTTGAAGATCTGTGTAAAAGTTTGTCTCAAGTAACCAAGAAGATATCAAGCATGCAAAATAGCAAGCAAGGGAAGCAAGCAATTGTCTGAAAAAAATGAACAAGGGCAAAAGCAACCTTGCGCATGAACAAGCAATAGTGACTTATTGTGCTAATCCCTAGAATTGCTAATTGTGTATGTTCCAAAAAAAATTTCAATAATGCACATATTCCGAGAAAAATTAAAAAAAATTTGCCTCACTAGGTTTTGTAGTAATGGTCTGACTCTGCAACTTTTGTGATCTCAAGAGAGTGAACTCCAATCTCGGTGCACCGGGGTTTTGACACAATCTGAGAAATTAATCAATGAGGAGCTACTAGGGAGATCTGACAACCCAACAAGAGACCACACCTGTGAAGATTTCCTCCACAAGGACATTTATATAGCGGCTGTTGCTACCACGGCGAAAATGGCTATTACCACTTGAGGTTTCATCCACGTGGTTTCCCCAATTAAGGGAATGCCCACTATGGTTAACCCTCTCTAAAAGTGACTCACAAAAGATACCACAGGGGGACTAGATCAAATTCAAGGATCTGGGTTTCTGGTACTATCCAAAAAGGAAGTAGAGCATAATCCCCTAACCTCCTCACTTCACCAAGACAAAGCAAATAGATTAATCTGACACGCTAAGACTAAGATTATCTCACAAAGATCTATGACATCAACCGCTTATGATCTATCAACCTCTCCAGAGAGAGAATGTATCAATCAAAAGTTGAAGACACACAAATCTAGTAGAACGTAAGACTTTCTCAGTACCTTCCCTACCTACAAGGGGATCCTTCATCAAGAGGAGCTTCACGTGAATAAAAAAGTGAAAGAAGTTCAATCTCTCAAGATCATCCACAAATAGTGTTCATAGGGCCTATTTACTATGTGTAACAGATATGCAAAAAGCAAATCTATGTTCGTTTTATAGCCCAAAAATTGAAGTTTGATTTATGAAAGCAGGAAAGGCACTCAAGCTAGACACGTGAGATATTCATTTTATGTCCAAATTGAAATTTTTTTAGATGTAGTAGAATACCTTAATTCCCTCACAATGCGCTTAGTAGATTTTACCTGATTTTTAGCTTTGTTAAGCAATCCCGTGCAAGCAAGCCACAAACTCTCCGACAAGAAAACAAGCAAACAAGATATGCAATGTATATTCAACTTATGAAAACCCTAGGGTTAGATCTAAAAATTAATTATTAGGATCAATAATAACCAACAACTAATCCAAATGACAACTCATATCATTCATTGAACCATGTGAAAAATAAGTGTATACCCATCAAAAAAAATTATTTTTTGTTGCATTTGACCTAGTCAACAAGATCTGATTTTTTTGATATGATTTTGGCCACAAAAATAGAAATGCAAAATAGAGACCCCTACTTAAAAACATATATCTTTCCAAAAATGTAAAAATTTTATAAAAATCTCTTCATTTGTGCCCTAGAGACCCATTTTACCAAAATAGACCAATTTTTGTAAATTGACTATTTGAGCTATTATATTGCATGAAAATTTAAAACACAAAGAATGGACCCCCTGTAAAATTTAAAGAGATTTCTGAAAAAGTAAAAATTTCTAAAAAATATGTTGATTTGCATCATAAATTAATTTTTTCTAAAAAATCAAGAAATAATTATTAAAAATTCCAAACATCTCAAAAAATTCTAAATTTTTTTATTGAAGCTTTCCTAATATGTCTCCAACCTATAAAAAAAATTCAGACCAACACTCTAATCTATTTGGGAGATAAAATTAAATCTTTGAAACTTTAGGGTTTTAGCTCCAAAAAAAAAAAATCAAAACCAGCATGTAAAGGTGGGTTGCCCCACGGTGGGCGCCAGAAATGTGTGTGTGAATTTTGTACCTAGATGTAGACACAACACTTCAGTAAAACATTAAAGGTTAGCAAAATCAAAATATGCAAATAAGAACAATATAGCTAACTAGGCGATTTACTGCCTTCTAGTAGGTGCGAGTATGGTATTCTCATATTAGACCGAGATCAGTGACAATGCAACACCTAAACGAAAGATTTAAATGATGAAAGCAATAAAATATGAATGCAAATTAATCTTCTTCTTTTTTATGCAATAAGATGAGAAAAACTGATAATAAATTAATCTAAATGGATTGAAATGATATGCAAATTAAGCTAACAATGATATGAAATATGAAACTAGAATGAATTGAAAACAAGATTGATCTCACAAAATGCTGATTCGCAAGAAGCTTGATGATTCCTCTGATGTCAATTCACTAGAGTAAGTATGCAAATTAT
The DNA here is from genome assembly GCA_027943335.1 of Chamaecyparis obtusa. Classification (NCBI taxonomy): domain Eukaryota; kingdom Viridiplantae; phylum Streptophyta; class Pinopsida; order Cupressales; family Cupressaceae; genus Chamaecyparis; species Chamaecyparis obtusa. The sequence continues at coordinate 257,847 of BSBK01007568.1, forward strand.
TTGGATGATTTGTAAAGAGCTGAGCCTTGATTTTATAGAAATCCAAAGCTTGAGGGTGCATGGAAAAAGTCATAAATCACTCTTGATGAACTCAGGTTGATTTTTGAGTTAACAAGAAATTAGAAATAGATAACTCATAAAATCATGCAAGAACAACTTTTTAACTCAAGTCAGAAGTTTAGATCAACTTTGAACTCAAAATAGATGTTGAGTTTCAAAAAGATAACAACTTGAATTGATTTTCTGATTTAAAGTTTAACTGCTCTTTGAATGTGCACAAATAATCATGAATTAATTAAATAAATAAAGTGATTTATGTTCAACTTAACTGATTTTAAATTTAAAAATAACTGATTTGTGGGTTAATCAATTATTTTAATCAAACTTTTATTCAAAACTATATTATTAAATATTGACAACTTGGATTTAATCAATTAAATAACTATTTAATCAATTATTCGTAGGAGATTTGATTTATTGTCAAAATTAAATAATATAATTAGGAATAAATAGAATTAAATCTAATTAAATAATTAAGTGGTAGAATTAAATTAATTAATTAAATATTCATCATATTCAATTAATCAACTTTAGGATAAATATGATTTATCACCAAATAATATTTAAAATAACTGATTTATGGGTTAATCAATTATTTTAATCAAATTTTATTTCAAAACTATATTATTGAATTTGACAATTTAATTTAATCAATTAAATAAGAATTCAACTGATTATTTTTAGCAAATTTGATTTATTGTCAAATAAAACAATATTAATTAGGAATAAATAGAATTAAATCTAATTAAATAATTAAGTGGCAGTATTAATATAATTAATTAAATATTCAAAATATTTAATTAATCAAACTTTAGGATAAATAAGATTTATCGCCAAATAGTAATTAAATTAAAGATAATTAGAATAAATAGGAATATTGCTAGGAATATTCCCTGATGCAGAATTTAGGATAAAATCAATTAGGATTCGATAATGTGCAGATGTGCCTTAGGTTAGGACTTTGATGTCTATTTTGTTTGATTTGAAGATGTAGGAGGTTAATGAACCTATAGCCCATTTTTGGGGTATTACAATGCTCTTTAAGGATTTAAACTTCTAGAGGGTTTTGCTGAACCTAAAACTGCAAACAGTTCTTTAAGATCGAATGTCATTATTGTCGATGTTCTGGAACCAGAAAGCTTTTGCTTCTTGACACTATCTTCTTTTATGGGATTTTGTGTACTAGAAAGTTCCCTCTTTAGAGAGGGAACTTGTTGTATAAGTTGGCCAGTCCCACTGGCACCAGTGACACTAGCAGACCCAAGGCCTGCACCACGATCATAAGCACTTTTTTCTATCTCAATTGTATTCCAGACGCCTTCTCTTGTGGGACCCAAACCACTACCTTTATAACCCATTTTTTCCATAATGATTGCCCCTTTGCTATATGCTTTATGTCATTCCTTGGTGGTTCCAATCTAACTCCCAATCCCTAGAGTAAATGCAATTGGTGGATTATCATCCTCAATGTCTGGATATTCATCCTCAATGTCGTATGCCATGTTAGGATGCTCCAAATTCCACAATTTGCTAAACTCTATATCCTCGTCTATTTCATCCAAATCTTCACTAGTCTTTGTTTCACCAAGATCCTTTCTCATACTCCAAAAATCATCCATTTTCGTTCTAGTCCATTTTCTATCCTTACAAGCTTCTGCAAAGCTCTTTGGTATTTTTTTGTTTGATGGCTGAGTAGCTTTTTCGTAGAAATTGTAGGACATCCTAGGCTGTACAATGCCCTAGTTTATTATTGTCATAATTTGTGATGACAACTGTTCAACTGAAATTTTTTCCTCACCGGAAACTTTCTCCAACTCTTTTCTAACGTCATCCCAGCTATCCTTGTTTTTTAGCTTCTCTAGCAATGGTTTACTTTCATGTTGAAATAAGTTTGCAGAGTTCTTATTAGCAATAAGCATTGTTTGAATGACGTTGAGTGGATCATAGTTCCAGTACCACTCTAAATCAAATTGAAAAATATCTTTTAAAAAATTTGCCACTTTGAATGCCTTTCTCTCAAATGTTAACCCTCCAATTGAGAAAGGTAAGGAAGGGAATATGCTCTTCTTTGATTGGCCAATGAAGAGTCTATCTGTGCTCTCTAGTTGTACTACATATTCTACTGCAAACACCATGTCTGTCACATGCATTGAAAGTTTGTGGGGTTGTAGTTCTGACCCATAAAACCTTATTACAGTGTATTCTTCCATTAAGTACCAGTTAGCCAATTGAATTGTGCTTCCAAGTTGGATGCAATCCCTACATGAAGTAGACAATCTGGGCATTGGAGTGCTTGTTGTTTTTTTGTACAATGGTGCCAAAAAGAAGTCTACAAAATTACTGTAATTACTTTTGTTATCATACATTCTTATCTGAGGTGTCCAGTTATATATTGGACTTGGAGTACCTATCGGTGTCCCCCTCTAAATTTCAAGCTTGTTGTCATTGCTCATTAATATTGTAGCATGCTTGGCTAGAAGAAGATAACACAAGTAGGTTGTGAACTTAAATGTCTTAGAATTGCCCCTTTTAATCAATGCTAATTGTTCTTGCATTGACTGAACCACCTGTCCAACAAAATTATATCTTGCTGGTTCATTGACACAATGGATATCCCAAATGAATTGAAGAATGTTGGCACCCACTTCCCTATTGTTTTCCAATCCTAGGAAAAATGCTAGTGAGGATATAGTATCTTGAACCCATGGTGCAAAAATGTTAAAAGCATAAGGAGGCTTGTGGTTCTTACCCAATGAACCCTTTTCATCTGCAATTATTAGACCCTTTATAAATGAATCTTTTGCGTGTGGTGGGACTGCCTTATATTGCTCTGCCAGCAATCCCAGGTCAATATGGACATTACAGTTTTGTCTGTCAAACCTTGTTAGGAATAAGGTGTCTCAACCTTGGATAATTCCTATTCTTATTATTTGTTTTGTAAAATGTATTTCTTGCAAATAATGTTGATGTGTCGGCATCTTGAATTGTGTGTAAGGAGATCATGGCTAAAATGGTTATGATGAATTCCTATGACACGTAAGAGCTATGTCAGGAAGATTCAATGACAAGTGAAGACATGTGGCAACTGATAAATTTGAGTACTGTACACTCTTCCCCAATCGTGGGAGTAGCCCTAAAAAGTGAAGCGCATGATATAAGGTTTTTTAGGGTTGCGAAGAGAGGTGATGTGAGTGTATTGTTGGAACATTTTTATGCTGCCATGATTTGTCTTCAAGGTTTTCAAAATCTTCTGAAAGAACTTGCATCGCAAGTGTATTGTAAGCTATAATAGTTTTGATCAATACATTGTGCAGGTTTTGGAGTGCTGGGGTTTTTACCGAAAGGTTTCCCCAGGGTATATCATTGTGTCATTCTCTATTTTTCTGTATGCATGGTATGTGGTTGCAATATCTTTGTTAAAGTAGTTAACAAATCTGAAATTGTAAGGATTTATAAGAATTTGCACAATACTCTCCTATAGAGATTAGCGTAGGAAGTTGTTTCCGCACCTGAGTTTCCTTAGAAACCCTAGGTCTAGCAAACTGAGAAATTATTTCTTGGTTATTGATAAAATTTCTTCCTGATTATTTTTATTCACAATTGTTTTTCTTTCTTCATCATAATTTTCTGCACAAATCAAGACAATTTATGGGCAAGGGAAAACTTTGGGTAACAACATGTAACCCAAACCAACATCCCACGAAGCAACTTTATTGGATTTTCCACCTATCGCTGGGTTAAATTTTATAAAATCAGGCCTCTTTGGCCCATTTTCCTTACAACACAATACATATTTAATTTCTATAAGTCTCCTCTCACCTTTGACAACAGGATCATAAACATCGTGATACTCATCAGTGAAACCAAGGATTTCTACTAGTTTTCTGCAGTCTATTAAAGTTTTTCCATCTGCTTGCCCTTGGCCTTGAGTTTTCGCTTTCCCCATTGTTCTTTCGAAGAATGAAACAACACAGATATTTACTCACAAAATCACAGAAAACCCCAATTTAAGAAAACCCCCCCAATTTAAGAAAACCCCAATTGTAAATTGTAATTTCAAAATCAAGTTAAACTAAATTTTTGACATTACAAAATCGAGATGCATCAAGCTAGATATCTTACCCGAAATTAAACTTTGAAATCTGGATAGATAGAAGTTACAATGGCTAACTCTAAGGCTCTCACAAATTACAGTCTCCAAATCTTTTGCGACGGTTCAACAATTCTTTTTAGCTATGCTACTAAGAGTAATGTTAAAAGGCTTTCGTTAAATGTAAATTGTAACGATATATAATTATACTTATTACTATAATGGTAACGTAAACTTTCTAAAACATACAACATGTAACGTAATCTTTGTAAAAGATACCACGTAATCTTTTCATCGAATTACACGTCAACGTGTCACATTTCCAGCGTGAGTTTTCAGAAAAGCTTTTTGAAACCAATAGTACTTTCGAAATACAACTCCAACCATTCATCTCTCAGAATCCAATGATTGTCACGATTTTAAATATTAATAATTTAATACATAGTAATGAATATTAATAATTAACTATATTCACTTAGAATAGCTTATCCATGAAAATTGAACCAGTCACCATTAAATGATAAAGTTTGGAAACATTAAAATATTACATGAAACAAAAGCGCAACGCAAATTTTTTATATTATATAAGACCATATCTATTAACGATTCTTATAATAAAAATAAAAAAGAAAAGCAGTAGCACTTCAAATTTCTTAAAACATTTTCATATTATATATTTCAACAATTTACAATTTATATTTTTTCAAAAACTCTGGTAAGCTACTACCACCAGAGGGAGACACAGTAGAGGCCGAGGGACTAGAGAGTAGAGAGTAGAGGGACTAGAGATTCATAGACACAGGGACTATCCGGCTAAGGCTCCCTTCCTTCTATGTAGAAGTCTGAAGAGAGGAAAATCTTGAAGAATTCATCTAGCCACTAATAGTCCCCAGGTTCATCCAGTAGGTACCACTTCCGAAGGAAATCCCCCCCAATCCTTTCCCACTTCTGATGATGGTTGAGCTACTCAGCATCAAGGTTTAGTAGGAATGGTTGCCTAGGAACAACTCCTGGTTCTAGAATCTTAGAAAAATCATTTGCCCAAGGAATTCCAACCCTAATTTCAGAAAATATGACAACATGCACATCATCACCGAGGTACTCTTCTTTGAAAACTTTCCTTAGAAGCATAACCATATCCACCTTTTCCCCCCCAGGTCCAACAGAGAAGCCAAGAACTGAGACGAAATGTCAGTGGTGACTCTATACTTATTCTCGCTCTCCAAAAATTCACGTCTAAGCACCATTCTTATAGCCTCCTTGGTGAAGGCTCCGAACTCCATAGTAACAGACACCAGGATTGTGTCTATGACCAGGCCCAGAAAGGCCATCTGGTCATCCAAGGTAGTGCATCTCAAATAAATTGGAGTGTCCATTCATAGACTATTCTCACAAATATGCTTTCACAGAGAACCTAGCACTCATAGACTATTCTCACAAATATGCTTTCAAAATCATAAATTAATGAGCAAGATCGATCTATTTATAACTCCTGATTATAAATCATTCCCCTAAAGATCTAATTAAATCGCAAGATAATTGATAACTGTCCAAATATCTCCAAATATTTCATATTTAATGCAACACTGGGTGAAATTGGAAACAACACTTATGATAAGACATTTTCTATTTTGGGAATAATGAAGGCCGAAAGGCTCGCGCCACGCAGGTGGACATAACAATTCTTTATTATAAAAGAACCATAAAACCTGTACCCACTCGACAGAAACAAGAAGCAAAGTACGTTACCTATGAAATGGTTGTAGGAAATGAAGCTTTACCATTGATTTAAGATCATTGAATGGTCAGAAAATAATGTCCTTATGTGATATGGCATTTTCATTCAAGCATTAACTTTAAGGCATTAATCAATCAAGGTATTGAATAGTTATTATTTATATGATGTCACACATATCTGTCAGTGAAAATTGAAATGTGCCATCAAAGAAACCATTAATTCACATTACTTTAACTGATGTCATGACTCATCTACTCATCACTATTAATTAATCATGACACGTGGTATGACATGTAAGGTGAATTTCGGGCCTATTGTTGGTCTTCATAATATTTACGAAAAAACCTCAGCGGAATCATGACACATGGTATGACACATTGTTGGTCTTCATAATATTTACTGAGTATGACACCATGTCTCATGATTCCACTGAGTTTTTTCTATAAATATTATGAAGACCAACAATCAGCCCGAAATTCACCTTTGGCCGTTGATATGTTATAAATCCAACGGACGTGTGTCGTGTGTCATAGTGATGGGAGTGGGACCCAATGCAACTTCAACATCAAATCACAACCATTAGAATCTTTCAGAGAGATGAATGGTGGAAGGTTTCTTTCAGAGGGAATTGGGTGCGTTAACTCATTTAGTGAAAAATCTCTCCGAAATTATTCAATCGCCATACCAACTATAAATATTTGAAAACCATTCACCACGACAAATATATTAATTCAAATATTTGGAAAATAGTTTCACCATATTTTTATAAAAATGGTATCCATTATTTAAATATTTGCCAACCAATATCCATATTTTCACACATAATTTTCCATCAATATTAATAATTGTATTAAAAAAAAATTTATAGTCGCCATTTTTTTATAAAAATTGTGTACACTATTAAAAAATTCACCACCAAATATCCATATTTTGACTGATAATTCGCCATCACTATTAAAAATTTTCCCCCCAAAACACATGTGATTCGCCACAATTTTATACTTTTCAGGAGAGGGGGGTTCCTTAAAGTTATCCCTGCTGCCAATCCATCTGGTCACTTTCCTAAGCCAATTATAAACCCAATTTTTGCATAATTCACTACTTTAATCCTGAATATGTCTAACAAGCTGACTTTGGTGTTTAATTGCATTTCACCATGTGATCTTTTGGGTGAATTAATTATGGATTTATATACCTTGTATGAAAGTGAATCAATCTCCAAGTTTCTGGTTCATGAAGGTCTCAGTTGGAAAGTTTTCAAAGCCAATTCTCGAGGTGACTTATGTAGATTTGGTAGTGCGGACAGATTCAGTTTTCTGAAGTGCCATATTTGATCATTAATATCTTTTGGCTCAAATCTTTCTAAGCGATCTCCTTTGGCGAGCGTACTCACATGTTGGAGGTGAATGTAAGTTTTGGATGGTGTGCTCCTATGTAGTTGGGTGTTTAGTTTTTGAAGCCACTTCCAGATGCAAGTTGGTGTTAGTGGACAGTATTGCAGAGATGTGAAAATTTATATGGTGTGATCTAATTTTGATACACCATGGTTTATTTTCACTTGAAGATTGCACTTTGGATGAGTAAAGGGTAAAAGGTGAAGTTTTAATGTTGACCCTTTTATTGTGCTTCCAGTCTAATGCTTCTCTTGTGCACGAAAATACTTTGGTGCTATGGTTTGTCGGCCTCATATGATTTATTAATGTGTTGCACGCACTTATTTGTCTGCATGGAATGGGCCAGCTTTTGCATCATTCTGATTACATATGCCATTGTGTCCATATTTTTCATGGTTAGCATGCCTTTTGTTTTAGAGTATTGCACCTACCTTAAATGAATTTGTCTAGGTGTGTGCACATTGGTTTGCAAACGGTGTGTTTTTCAACGTGAATGTATTGAATGTGAAGAACGGGTACACACACCCAACACATGCACATAAAACAAAAGCAATCGGTGTGCACACAATAAAGAAGGCAGCATACCATAAGATGCAAAGGAAAACCAAATACATAGTGTGCATTTGGTAGGCTAAAATGTGTATGCTTAGTGAAGGGAGTGAGCAATATGTAAGGCGGGAAGCTGAGGAGGCATGTTTTCAAAGTGGACAGAAGTCTAAAAGGTGGCTCCATATTTGGTATGAAGCTAATGCATGAATGTTTAAGAACTAGCGTATAAGACAATAAAAGAGACAACATATTAAAAAACTGGGATGTGTGCACAATCAATAAAAGTTTTATGTTGGCATGTTTCAGTTTGTTGTGCACACCAAAGTGAGAGTGCTAGAGGTAACAATGCATTCCAGTCCAAGACATGTTTGGTGAGCCAGTGTTAAAATGCAAAGGGAAGCCAAGTACGTGGAGGCTGCCAGACATTAATGCTAGTACATGAATGGACGAGGAATGCACTGAGTTTTGAAGCATAGTGTGTAAGGCCAAACAAGGCAAGCACACCAAGCAAAGTGGAGGTAGATGAGAGGGCGTTGAAATAAAGGTTTTAAAGGGAGAGTGTGTGAGGCATGAAAGGGTAGTGCACTTACATCAAACAAGAATGGTTTTGACTTGGACTTAGCAGAGATAAAGTTTACCATAATTGCCAATGGTGCGCACTTAGCAAGATTGAATGGAGTATGAAATGAATGCATACAAGGGTATGTGAATCTTGACTGGAAGCTGCCTATAAAATAAATGGTTTTGTGTGAGTCTATGAAGGTTGTGTGAGTGTGTTTGCATGTAGTGTGCCGAAACAATGAAATAGATGTAACACACATAGCATAGCGTAAATCCAGAGAGAAGGAAAAATGTGTGCAGGCCATGAAGGGAGGGAAAAATATAGTGGGTGTGCACGTGGGTTTATCCCACATGCACCTCGTTCGGGCACTTTTAGTTATTTAAATACACTAGCGCCCAGAATAGAAGTGAATTGAAGGGAAGAGAGGTTATGTGTGGTAGTCTCTGAGCTTGTGGGCCCGCCCAAATTTACATGCCAGCTGGGTGCACAATGCAATATTTTATTGAGGTATTTAAAAATGCTCTGTGATTTAATCCCACATTGGTCAGGTGAGAAAGGTTTGAGATATTTAAAAGGTAAAGTTCTCACTAAATGATTTGAAGAAGGAGCTAGAGGCTATGCACGCACAAGCGCTCTGGAGATGCCTCAGGAACCGTGTCAATAGACCAAAGACAAGTTAATTTTCTAGATAGTTGGTGGTGAGTAGGACGGAGATGGGACACATGGCGGCTAGTCACATGTTCGCTAAATGAGCTCGCAGTTAAGGTAAGCATCTATAGAACTGGAGAATGCTTGGTCAAGCATTCATAAAATGCTAACAATTAGAGGGCCGACATTTGGAGATCTAGAGAATGCTTGGTCGTGAAATCTCCCAATGGTGGTGGTTAAGTCCCTAGCATTTGGAGAATGGGAGAATGACCTAGTCACGCATTCTCTAGATCATGGCGGTTAAGGTAAGAACATCTAGAGATTCAGAGACTAAGGTGTATTCGCATGATCGCCAAATGTAACTTGAGGTAAAGAAATGGATCTAGATATTCAGAGACAAATTCGAGTCACCCATTCTCCAAGTTTAATTGTGGTTGAGTGATTGATTTAGAGATTCAGAGATAAAGGGATTCGCTCATTCTTCGGATGTAACCAGGGCTAAGTGTTCGTTAAGAGATCAAGAGACTAAAGAAATTTTCCCAATCTCCAAATAGAGGTAGTTAAAGCCTAGGTTAAGTCTTGGCACTAATTAGCCAGTGACAAGTGTCAAATTCTGGTGGCTTTTGTGTGTAAAGTGCAGGAAAATGAGGAAAAGTGTAGGATTTTAAAGTGAAATGTAAATTTAAAAGGTTACAAAGTCTCTCCATAGTTTAAAAAGTGATTTTTATTTTAAATGGACTAAGACATTTATGGGAAGATTTTCTTTGAAGACCAAATTGGATCATTTTTCAAAGCAACAGGAGAATCAAATCAATTGAGGAGAAATGATTGCAAGTTGAGGCAGTTGAAGAAGATCAAATGGAGATGAAATTTAGGGGAGAAATTGGAGATATTTTGGCTAGGAATGGATAGTTGTCAGTTGGCTGTAACTGACTTCACTCTCCTATATCTCATATTTTCTTCATTGTTATAGGGATGGTGAATTCAAGGCTACAAGCAGTGGTCTGATTCTTGTCTACTTTCATATCTCTTTTTCATTGTAAATGTATTGAAGCAGAGGAATTTTAATGAGAGAACAATTGGATTCCATTTGCATGTCTATTTGATTTCTTCATGTGTTTGTATTTGAATCTTTGTGTATTGAGTTTGTAAGGAAAATTAAGTACATTGGTTATAAGGTAGTTGTGAAATTATTCTTGAGTTTCTTTCAAGGGAAGGGTAATTCTTGAGGGTAGTTTCAAAGGACTCAGTATTTGCATAAGAATTTGATGTCTGGACATGGGAATGAAAGAGTGAATTATAAGGCATTTCACTTGGGTTCAGGGTGTTTTTCTGTTGAGAGTATTATGTGAATGTATGTTTACTTAACTCTTTGCCCCAGATTAGGAACTAGTCTCTACTTGTTTAGTAGTTATCACCATCAATCAAAATTAAATGAGTTCTTTTATTTTACAATTCATTTGGTTTAAATATTGAATATCTGTGTTCAAGATACTTAATCCACTGGAAGATTCACTATGAAGCAGTAAATCACAAGAGGTACACCTGCCTGATTCTATGGAGCTCAAAGTGAAGAAGGACTTGGTCCTTGTTAATTAGTCTTTTCTTGTTTGAGTTGGTGGTTTAGGAATCATAGAGTTCCAATTAAGCACCAGGGCTTGTATTAGGATTTAGCAAAAAAAATAGCTTACAAATTGGCGACTCTACTGGGGATTGACCATAAGAAATCTTTGTTTGAGTAGTCCAAAGTCTTGCTATATTAAATTTTGGGAAGAGTCTCATAAGTGTAATAATCTAAAAATTGTTTTGAGATCTGAAAGTGTATTGCCTGGAATTTGTTGTTGATTAAAATTTGAAAATATATGTGACTTTGTTGTGAGGAATGCCCAGAATCTAGTGATGTTTCAGTAAAAGATCAGTGAGTGAATTTGTGTCCTCTATGAGGAGGTGGTGACTTTGTGTTAGAACGAACCTGAGATCTGAAGCTTTATTTCAGATTTTAGCTGAATATGAAGTGAACAATAGCAGCAAAAATATTCTAGGTATTCTCTGTTTAAAATTTTGCGTATTTGCATGGTCCTTATCAAATAGTTTTGTCAATGAAGAAAGGATAGATGAGTGAGATTACATACTTATGGATTAAATTTTGAGTTAAATCATATATGTGTGAAGTATGTCAGAATAATTAAGTGATAAGAGAAGGTTATTTACAAGTGTATAGATTTCTTGTTACTGGTTTTGAAAAATATCAAGTGTATATGCACAAAGAGTGCAGCCAGTAATGGATGTTCATAGGAGTTATTTTATCAAAGGATATGTGCCATTTTGTTATGATGGCATACCTGGTTTCCCTAATGAGATCCCTGATAAAATCATAGGATATTTGCCAAAGTTTGATAGGAACCAGTCCCAGCCAGTAAAGAAGCATGTGCAAGATTTTGTTGATTTGATGTATGATTTTGATATTTTCCATGAAGATCTGTGGATGAGGTTGTTTGTGCAGACTCTGAAAGGAGATGAAAGAGATTGGTTTTCATTTTTGCCTGCAACTTCAATTTCTTCATGGGATGAGTTATGTTCATCCTTCATTGAGCAGTTTGATGGATGGGTAGATGTAAAGTTAATGTTAGATAGATTAATAGAAATTCAGATTGAACAAGGTGAGTTAATCCCAAGGTTTAATAGCAAATTTTCTAGCACATTGATGGATATCCCTTAAAATTGTAGGCCCCATGATCAAATATGTTTGATTATTTATTTGGGCGCATTGGGCCAAAAGATGGGTTTCTTGCTAAGGGATAAACAGCCACAAAGTATATATCTGGCTTTTGAAATTACAATGGATATTGAGTTCAATCTAAAGTATGGAGTTATAAGAAGGTGTACTTTCACTGGTTTGTATTTTCATGATAAAGTGAATGATCAAGAAAAGGGTGAGCCACATCAATACTTTCATTCCCCTACTAATTGCATCGATCAAAACATTGTATGTGAAAGTAGAAGTAATGTCACTGCTGAAGATATAATTGATGAAGAGATGGAATATTTTTCAGCTAATGAAGGTGATGACCATTTCCAGATTATTGAAAATACATTCTTCCCTTTGCATGATTTACACAAGTACAGTGATGATAATCATGAAAATCACCTCGCACTAACTAGTGTTGATATAAATGTTGAGAGAAATGGTGATTGTGATGAATCCATGGATGAGGAACATTTGTCACTACTGCTGCAATTGCAACAGCAAGCTTGTGGAAACATGGATAGAGTTGAGAGTAACTTTGTTTCTAATACCCTATCACAAGGATTTTCTCACATTGCAGATGTTCAGTCTTCTTAGTCTTCTATGTGTTTCACTGGTAATAAAGCTGAATGTAAAATCTTGAAGACTGAAGATAAATGGTGGAGTTCATTGTCTGACACTTGTGAAGATGATATGGTTGGTTGTGATACTAATTATTCATGTAATGATAGCAGAAGTGGTGAGTCATGTTCTGATTCAGGTTTTGAATTTTCTTTCTCTGCTGGAGATGTATATGAAGATGGATGTGATGATATTTCATGTGAGATTACTAATGTACTATTTGATAAAGATATTGATTTGAACCAATTGTCTCTTTGTTTAAATGATTATGAGAAATAATTCCATGTAGTTTCTAATCCATTGTTCGAAGAATGTGCCCAGGAAATGGAATTTTCTGAGGGTAACTCATTTTCTGAATTTGATATTTTAAATATGATTGAGTTTGAACTTCCATCTCCAATGAAGTCAGTTGGAGGAAATGTAATGCAAGGTGAGTGTTGTTTATTTGATGAGAGTTCATTACATAATGATGGTTTAATTCTTCTACCACCAAGCATTGAGAATAATGAAGATGAATTGATTTACGGCATGGATTGTGTGAATCATCTTTGTGTGGATAAAAATGTGATTTATCAAGAGAAATCAGATTTGATAAATCTGAATGGTTTGATACATGAGGATTTTTCAGTTTCCTTGGTTGAACTGAATGAATGTGAGTATGGTTGCTTTTCTTTTGATATGCAAGTGTGCATTGAAGATGAGCTAGATGTTCGCAGCCAAAAAGAGAAGGTATCAGTTGTTTGTCCCCTTTCATATGTTTCAATTTATGATGATTTTGATGATACATGTTTTTCAAAAGTGAGTTTGTGGGAAGACAAAAAAGAGAAGGCATAGGTGATTTTAAATTTGAAGTTATTCTACAGCCTATGCTCAATGGTTTGAAGTTATTCTATCATCATGAATGTAATGGTGGTTTTAGATTTCCATTTGAGTTTGAAAGAAGAAACCAAGTTTTTGATAGAGATAAATGTTGATGTTTCTTAGGCATTTTGAGGCTTCTTGTGTATCTTTTGTATATTTTGTACAGTGGTGTTGTTGTTTTCAATAAGGAGCCAGTTTTTTGAAAAAGTTCAGAGTAAGAGAGAATGTAAGTCAAGTTTGATCTTCTTTGGGTGGTCTTCTGTACCAAGAGATTTTGGTTTCTCTGCATGCCCGCATGGGGCACGCGTCCCCAGTCAGAGCCACTATTGGAACTCAAAAAATCTTGAATATGTTTTGAGTCCATACTTGGAAAAAAATTTCTCTAAGTGTCAGATTAATGCCTTGAAATCTTCAAAAGGTGCCTAGTTTGAGTGCATAGAAAATAGGGCCTATTGATTTTTGTGAAGAGTCACTTGGATAGGGTGTTTATCACCTATCATTTGACATTAGTAATAGGTTTTAGGTCCTAGATTTCAATTTTGGCATGTTTCAAAAGTGGCCATTTGAAGGTGTTCCCCAGAAATCTACATTTGCATCTTTCCAGAATTTCACTACGTATCCCACTTCTGAGGTTTTCCTTTTATGTCTGGTTGATAGTCATTATATGGGGGTTGTTGCATCATGTTGTAGGCATGAGAGAGAGTATTCATACCCATTTTTAGCCCCCCATGTACCCGCTTATCCATTTTTCCAATGCCACTTCATTTGCATATTGTTAAATATCTTTGAGTGAGCATAGTCCAGATTTCTAAATGGCTTACTTTGAGGCTTTGTAGTTTGCACCCAGTTCGAGGTCAAGAATAATTGAATGTTTTCCTACATGGTAGACCTATGAGTGACTCCCCAAATATTTTTAGATCTCTCTCAATCCATTTGGTCACTTTCCTAAGCCAATTCTAAACTTAATTTATGCATAATTCACTATTCTAATCCTGAATATATCTAACAAGCTGACTTTGGTGTTTAATTGCATTTCTCCATGTGATCTTTTGGGTGAATTAATTATGGATTCATATACCTTGTATGGAATTGAATCAATCTCCAAGTTTCTGGTTCATGAAGGTCTCAGTTGGAAATTTTTTAGAGCCAGTTCTCGAGGTGAATTGTGTAGATTTGGCAGTGCAGACAGATTCAGTTTTCTAAAGTGCCATGTTTGATCATTAATATCTTTTGGCTCAAATCTTTCTGAGCAATCTCCTTTGGAAAGTGTACTCACATGTTGGAGGTGAATGTAAGTGTATGATGGCATGCTCCTATGTAGCAATGTGTTTAGTTTTTTAAGCCACTTCTAGAGGCCAGTTTGTATTAGTGGACAGTATTGCAGAGATGTGAAAATTTATATGGTGTGATCAAATTTTGATACACCATGGTTTGTTTTCACTTGATGATTGCACTTTGGATGAGTAAAGGGTAAAAGGTGAAGTTTAAATGTTGACCCTTTTATTGTGCTTCCAGGCTGATGCTTCTCTTGTGCATGAAAATACTTTGGTGCTATGGTTTGTCGACCTCATATGATTTATTCATGTGCTACGCGCACTCATTTGTTTTCATGGAATGGGCCAGCCTTTGCATCATTCTAATTACATATGCCATTGTGTCCATATTTTTCATGTTGAGCATGCCTTTTTTTTTAGAATATTGCACCTACCTTAAATGAATTTGTCCAAGTGTGTGCACATTGGTTTGCAGAGGGTGTGCATTTCAATGTGAATGTGTTTAATATGAAGAACAGGTACGCACACCCAACACATGCACATAAAACAAAACCAATTGGTGTGCACACAACAAAGAAGGCAGCATACCATAAGATGCAAAGGAAAACCAAATACATAGTGCGCATTTGGGAGGCTGAAGTGTGTATGCTTAGTGAAGGGAGTGAGCAATGCGTAAGGCAAGGAGCTGAAGAGGCACGTTTTCAAAGTTGAGAGAAGTCTTAAAGGTGGCTCCATATTTGGTATGAAGCTAATGCATGAATGTTTAAGAACTAGTGTATAAGACAATAAAAGAGACAGCATATTAAAAAAATGGGATGTGTGCACAATCAATTAAAATTTTATGCTGGCATGTTTTAGTTTGTTGTGCACACCAAAGTGAAAGTGTTGTAGGTAACAATGTGTGCCAGTCCAAGGCATGTTTGGTGAGCCAGCATTAAAACACAAAGGAAGCCAAGTACGTGGAGGATGTCAAACATTAATGTTGGTGCATGAATGGATGAGGAATGCACTAAATTTTGAAGCATAGTGTGTAAGGTCAAACAAGGCAAGCACACCCAGAAAAGTGGAGGTAGATGAGAGGGTGTTGAAATAAAGGTTTTAAAGGGAGAGTGCATGAGGCATGAAGGGGAAATGCACTTATGTCAAACAGGAATGGTTTTGACTTGGACTTAGCAAAGATAAAGTTTACCATAATTTCCAATGGTGTGCACTCAACAAGATTGAATGGAGTATGAAATGAATGCATACAAGGGTGTGTGAGTCTTGACTAGAAGCTTCCTACAAAATAAAGACTTGTGTGTGAGTCTATGAAAGTTGCGTGAGTGTGTTTGCAAGTAGTGTTCCCAACCAATGAAATGGATGTGACACACACAGCATAGTGTAAAGCTAGAGAGAAGGAAAAATGTGCACAGGCCATGAATGGAGTGAAAAATACAGTGGGTGTGCATGTGGGTTTATCCAACATGCACCCGATTCTGGCACTTTTAGTTATTTAAATACACTGGCACCCAGAATAGAAGTGAATTGAGGTGAAGAGAGGTTATGTGTGGTAGCCTCTGAGCTTGTGGGCCCATCCAGATTTGTGTGCCAGCTGGGCTCACAATACAATATTTTAATGAGGTATTTAAAAATGCTCTAGGATTTAATCCCACATTGGCTAGGTGAGAAAGGTTTGAGATGTTTAAAAAGGTAAAGTGCTCACTACATGATTTGAAGGAGCTGGAGGCTATGCATGTGTGAGTGCTCCGGAGCTACCTCGAGAATCATGTCGGTAGACCAAAGACAAGTTAATTTTGCAGATAGTTGGCAATGAGAAAGAAAAAGATGGGACACGTGATGGCTAGTCACATGTTTGCTGAATGAGCTCACAGTTAAGGTAAGCATCCAAAGAGCTGGAGAATTCTTGGTCACACATTCACTGAACGCTAATAGTTAGAGGGCCGACATCCAGAGATTTTGAGAATACTTGGTTGCACAATCTCCCAATGGTGGCGGTTAAGTCTCTAGCATCTGGAGAATGAGAAAATGACCTAGTCACGCATTCTCTAGATCATGCTAGTTAAGGTAAGAACATTCAAAGATTCAAAGACTAAGGTGTATTCATGTGATCGCCAGATGTAACCTGTGGTAAAGAAATGGATCTAGAGATTCAAAGACAAATCCTAGTCATCTATTCTCTGTGTTTAACTGTGGTTGAGTGATTGATTCAGAGATTTGGAGATAAAGGGATTCGCTCATTCTCTGGATGTAACCAGGGCTAAGTGTTCATTTAGAGATCAAGAGACTACAAAAATTCACCCAATCTCCAAATAGAGGTAGTTAAAGCCTAGGTTAAGTCTTGGCACTAATCAACCAGTGACAAGTGTCAAATTTTGGTGGCTTTTGTGTGTAAAGTGCAAGAAAATGAGGAAAAGTGTAGGATTTTAAAGTGAAATGTAAATTTAAAAGGTTAAAAAGTATCTCCATAGTTTAAAAAGTGATTTTTATTTTAAATGGACTGAGATATTTACGAGAATCTTTTCTTTGAAGACCAAATTGGATCATTTTTCAAAGCAACAGGAGAATCAAATCAGTTGATGAGAAATGATTGCAAGTTGACGCGGTTGAAGAAGATCAAATGGAGATCAAAATTAGGGGAGAAGTTGGAGATATTTTGGCTGGGAATGCACAATTTTTAGTTGGCTGTAACTGACTTCATTCTCCTATATCTCATATTTTCTTCATTGTTATAGGGATGGTGAATTCAAGGCTGCAAGTAGTGGTATGATTCTTGTCTACTTTCATAGCTCTTTGTCATTGTAAATGTATTGAAGTAGAGGAATTTTAATGAGAGAACAACTAGATTCCATTTGCATGTCTATTTGATTTCTTCATGTGTTTGTATTTGAATCTTTGTGTATTGATTTTGTAAGGAAAATTAAGTACAATGGTTAAAAGTAGTTGTGAAATTGTTCTTGAGTTTCTTTCAAGGGAAGGGTAATTCTTGAGGGTAGTTTCAGAGGATTCAATGTTTGCATAAGAATTTGATGTCTGGACATCGGAATGAAAGAGTGACTTGTAAGGCATTTCACTTGGGTTCAGGATGTTTTTCTATTGAGAGTATTCTGTGAATGTATTTTTACTTGACTCTTTGCCCTGGATTAGGCAATGGTCTCTACTTGTTTAGTAGTTATCACCATCAATCAAAATTAAACCAGTTCTTTTAGTTTACAGTTCATTTGATTTGAATATTGAATATATGTGTTCAAGACACTTAATCCACTGGAAGATTCACTGTAAAGTAGTAAATCAAAAGAGGTACACCCGCCTAAGTCTATGGAGCTCAAAGTGAAGAAGGACTTGGTCCTTGGTAATTAATCTTTTCTTGTATGATTCAGGAGTTTAGGAATCATAGAGTTCCAATTAAGCACCAGGGCTTGTATTAGGATTCGACAAGAAAAGTAGCTAACAGTGTGTCCATGCATGTTGCAAGTGTGATAGTGTTTCTCCATGTAGGGTTTGTTAGGAGTCCTATTCAACTTAGATCCACATTCATATGCTTGATGTCCAAACTTGTTACAATTATAACAATGACCATTGAACTTAGGTGTGGTTTTAGGTTTACCTTGTGCTTTATTCTTGCAAACATTTGAAGTGTGGCATGGTTTACCACAATGATAGCATGTTAGTGTCTTAGGTTTCTGATTCTGGTTGTTGTTCATCTCTTCAGCTTTCTTAGATGATTCTCCTTTCTCGGTGTAGCCTAATCCAGTAGTACTTCTGAGTCCTCTTTGACTAATCAAAAAATCATCAATTTTCTTAGAACTATCTTCAGCCTTTTTCATCATCGCATTATGTTGTTGTTGCATCTTCACTTTATTTCTCATTTTTTCATTTTCTTCCCTGACTACTCCAATGTCTTCAAGTTTCCTTGATAACTCATTATTTACTCAGTTGATTTCATGTCTTATAACAATCATCTGATTGGATATTTCAAAGTGATGCTCAGTAAGTCTCAGTATCTCAGTTTCCTTTACTTGTAGTTGTTGAGTCATTTGTCTTTTGTCTTCAACAACCAAATTTCTCTCTTGTTCATCTTGTCTAGCATTGTTCATCACATCAATCATTCTTACCATTTGTGTCTCTTGACCGATCTACAAGGCTTTCACTTGTTCAGTTAAATGAAGATTTTTCTCAGATAATTCATAAATTGCACTTTTAGAACTCTCAACAATACTGCCTGAACTAGATCCAATATTCTCAAATAGATCATCAATATCTTCTTCATGATAGTTGGTCTCACATTCTAGAATAGCCATGTTCTTTCTCTGAACCAATAACTTTTTCAATGCATCCTTAGCTTGTTTGTATTTCTCAACAAGAATCTACATCTAAATCTTTTGATTCTCTATAGTTTTGTCCAACTTATATCTCTCCATGTTTAGATCTTTCCTCTTGAGTGGTTAAACCTTCCAATAAGAGAACTAGATCTGATACCAATTGTTGGAATGGAAAGATAAGGGACTGAGAGGGGAGGGGTGAATCAGTACCCTCAAAAAAATTTTACTGAATACTCAATATGCAAATAGTAGTTAACTAATCTATCCAACTAAATCCATTGTTTGCACCATTCATTCAATTGAATTGTAAATGTAAAGTGCATGAAAACAAACAATAACTCAATCACATAAATGCACAAATCCTTGTTAGAAGGTAAAAACTACGGTGGGGATGACACCCAAAAATTCTTCACTATTGCAGATAATAAAGTATGTCGGTTAAGGCTACAAATTGTGATCACTTTTGGTGATCTTACCCTATTAGGAGTAACAATCAAATCGACTAGATCTACCTTGTTAAAGGATTTAGACAACACTACTTGAGTACGTACTCGGTTAAGATATTTACAAATAGACTGTTAAGTATACTCTGTTAAGAGATTTTGCTAACTCTGTTACAATGATTAGAAGATAATAGAGAGTATTTTTAAATGACAACTATACTTTTTCATAATCACATCTATGATATATTGAATAAATATCACCTCAATGTGTAGTAGACTATCCTTTGGTCTGCTTGGTAGCCTTGACTGCTTCTGAATAAACTGAATTGTATCTCTAATTACTGATCAAACCATGTCTGAATTCTAATGTCTTGAAGGTGGCTAATGCTTCAAGATCTTCTCTTTCCTTATGTCAAAATGACATGAATTACAAATATATAGCATATTTCTATGATTTCCATAAATGCCATGACCTAATTAGGTTTACATCTTCTTAGGAAAAACCTAAGATCTACGGTGTACAAAATTAACCTAGATCTGACTATTACATAGGGATCATCATTAAATTTAATGATTACATCTACAATAAATAATCCTTGATCTTGGTAAAATGTTTAATGAATATGTTGTAACGATTTACATAGATAAATGTGCCATAACAGATTACTATGTTGTTTCCTAGATCGCTCGGTAAACATAGTCAATTCTACTCGGTGAATATACTGGTGCTTAGTGTCTAGTGTGCTCGGTGTTTACTGACACTCGGTGCTTAGTATACTCTGATGCTCGGTAAAACTACTCTGGTGCTCAGTTAAACCTATTCCCATTTAGCTCTTGGTACTGCCTTAAGGATACTCAGTATGAAGGCTTGTTTGATTAACCGATCACTAGCATAATGTAGCTTGACATTCTTCCTTTTACTAACTGGTCAACATAGATAACCAACTGATCCACTTTGATACTAATTACAACATCTAATGCTCAAATAGAGATAACAAAGCTTCCCAACAAGACTTTCCAAAAGTTAGGACATTACAAGGATTACATCTTGATTCTTGTATTGCTGAAAGTATAATAGCATAGATAGGAAGAAAGGTTCTCAATACTTTATTGATAACAATTTCATCATCAATGTTTCCATTTGCTCCTCTAATAGCATTTACTACCTCCTTAATTCTACCACAATATTGAGCAACATTTTCACCTTCTTGCATTTTCATTTCATCAAACTTACCTCTCAAGCTTTCATATTTGGCTCTTAGTACAATTGTGTCCGTACCATAGATAGCTGCAAGAGTTTCCCACATTTACTTTGCATTAGTAGAGTCCTTGATATTTTCAAATTCAGGATAGCTTAGGGTAGATGCAATCTCCAACATTGCATGATTGTGTTCTTGTTTTTCTTTCATCTCCTCAAAAGTCAAAGGTTCAACAAGTGTTACATATTTATTTTCCACATAGTATTTTGTTGAATCACCAATACCAGCTAGGTGCAATTTCATCAAACTCTGTCATGCAAGGAATTTATCCTTGTTCAACTTTGGTACCTCCTTTTTGTACATCTTGATCATTAGCTTCAAGTACCTTTAAAAAATTTCTCTATAAGCACCAACAGCTCTAATACCAATTTTTAGAATGATTTTAGAATAACTAAGAGGGGGGTTGAATCAGTTATCCTTAGGTCCAGATGTACCAATTCAACTTTCTAGCTCTTCAGCAAACTCAGATCTAATTAGAAATTCACTCGGTCTCTATAGCATATATCAGTTACATAAAACTTATAGTCCACTGTCCAAAAGTAAATAACTTGCAAAATATAAAACTTTCAAAAAAATTCACATCAAATAACATTCACACAAGTATAGAACCAAGATTTATAGTGGAAACCCAATTTGGGAAAAACCACTTGTAACAAGCTACTAATTTTAACTCTTCTGAAGTGAGCTATGTGAGTATCCAACCCGGTTAAAGGTTTACAATACACACTATTAGGTGTGACCTAGTTAAAGGATTTAATCACCCTATTAAGAGTGGTCTGGTTAGAGGGCTGAAGAACATTCCATCAGAATGTCACCTTGATTAAAGGGTTTACACAATGATTGTTAAGTCAACCTTGATTAAAGGATTTAGACTGATATAATGGTTAGAAATTAATAGTAGGTTCTGATCTAAAATATACAAATCACTTTGCAAATACAAATCCAATTTTCTCATATGTTGATTTACTGACTGACCTTCATTTCCATCTCCATCTCTGATCTACTTGGAATTCTCTTCAATAAATCACCTCAACTCTATTCAGCTCTTCATAGCTTCAGCTTAGCCTTCTGCTTAGATTCATCAGTCAATAACATCAACCTCTTCCACTCATTTTAACCTCACAATTAGGTCATCCTTATACTTCCTTGATTTGGTAGATTAATCTTTTTCTTCTTAATCTCTTCCATAGATCTTAGGTTTAGGTCAAATTCATCAAATCCTTCCATCATTTTATTTTCCTTCTTTTCCTTCTATATACATCTCCAAATTTCTCTTTGAATCCATAAGGAAATGGTTTACCTTGCATTAAATGATCCATACCATTCATTAATATTTTCAACACATTTTACATATCCCAAGAATTCAACTATGTCATTTGGAATTCTCAATTCTTTCACAAAATGTAAATTACTAACACTCAGTCAATATTGTGTTCATCTCCTCGGTCATTACTAG
The DNA here is from genome assembly GCA_027943335.1 of Chamaecyparis obtusa. Taxonomy (NCBI): domain Eukaryota; kingdom Viridiplantae; phylum Streptophyta; class Pinopsida; order Cupressales; family Cupressaceae; genus Chamaecyparis; species Chamaecyparis obtusa. Next base: position 279,867 of record BSBK01007568.1, read on the forward strand.
ATATCTCGTCCATCACTAAAACTTTCCTTCTCAGTAAACCATGTCTTTTCTCGATAATTATCTATCACTCAACAATTACTAATTCTCGGTCGACACTAGATTTTCTCAGCATATACTGGCACTTGTTCGACACTAGCATCACTCAGCTTAAACTAGATTTCTTCACTTTTGCTCGATTAAGCCTATGTTTCCAATTTTTCTTCTCCACTTGGTGTTAAAGATAAACAACACATTACCTTGTCAATGTGCCAACTAATCAAGTACCCATTGAAGTATCACATAACTCAACCTTTCCTTAGGTCCTCTTGTTATCTCCTCTTTTCAAATCCTCTTCATCAATCAAAAGTTATGGTACTCTCCTAGATAGCAACTGTCTTACCAGTTAAGGTTTAACATCAATGACAATATAACAATTATTTCAATTTTAGTTTCCAATAGTCTCCCTCTTTGGAATTGATGGAAACACCACATGAGCATCGCATGATTCACCATACAATCCAAAATATTTTTGCATCACATCTTCATTAATATCTTTAGCTTCATTTTGATTCACATCCAAGTACCATCTCTCTCTTGGATGAATTTTACTTTGTCTGTTCACTGAATCTCTTTTTGTTTCTCTCCCTCAGGCTCATTGAATTTCTCATTGAATTTCCCCCTCAAAGTTGTATCTTCCCCTTCACTGAATCTCTCCCTCTTTGACAACAATGCCAAATAAACTTGTATCTATCACTTGCATTTTTACCATGTAGATGTCTTCATGTCATTTATCTATATTGTATACTCCCTTTGTCATCTTTCCTATGATTGATTTACATCTTTTTCTTTGCTTCTCACAACTCTAGGCAACTCCTAAAGTGTGACCTCTTCTGCATCAATTTGTCAGATATTTTGATTAGCACATTTTATGTAGCACTCCTATATGTTTCTAGGTATCCTCAATTAGGGGTATCACCCCTAATTTACCTCTAAGTTATTCATGAGAATCTTTAGGTAATGCTTTTATGAATATATCTGCTAATTGTTCCTTTGTATTCACATATTCTAATCTCACTTCCTTTTCTTGAACTAACTCTCTCAAGTAATGATACTTGATAGAAATATGCTTAGTCTTAGTGTGCATAACAAGATTTTTTGATATGTTAATAGCACTTGTGTTATCACAGAAAATAACAACCAGCTCAGTAATTTCCTCCTTCGTACCTTTTAACATTTTCTAGATCCACACTAAATTTGAAAAATTCACTGATGTTGCTACATATTCAGCTTCTAATGTAGATTGGGAAATGTAGTTTTGTTTCTTTCTTGTCCAAGAGACTAATCTCTTTCCTAGAAAGAATGCACCACCACTTGTACTCTTTATGTCATCCACATTTCTGGCCCAATCTGCATTAGTATAAACTTTCAGTTCAAACTTTTCATTCTTCTTGTAATACAATCCATAGTCCTTTGTTCCTTTTAGATATCTCAATATCCTTTTCACTGCCATCATGTGACTCTCTTTAGGATTTGCAAAAAATATTGCAACAATCCCAATGCTAGGGCAATATTTGGTTTGCTATGGAAAACATATTGTATCTTTCCAATCATAGATCTATACAGGGTTTGATTAACTTCAGTTGTATCATCATTTTTTGATAGATTTTGTCTAGTAGCCATAGGTGTACTTACTGGTTTGGAATCTTCTATACCAAAAGTTTTCAGTATCTCCTTGACATACTTAGATTGAGTAATATAGATACCTTTCTTCATATGATAAACTTGCAAACTAACAAAGAATTTGATCTCACCAAACATAGACATTTCAAATTCAGTTTGCATCTCATTTGAAAAGGTTTGACATAGGGCATCTTGTCCTCCAAATATGATATCATCAACAAATATTTTAGCTAATAAAATCCCTTTACCTTTTTAGTCTTTAAATACATATTTTTGTTGTCATTTGTCCTTACAAATCCAATCTTTATCAGATAATTATGCAGTCTATCATACCATGCTCTGGGGGCTTGCTTTAATCCATACAGTGCCTTGTGTAGTTTACAAACCATATTCTTCTTTCTTGGGTCAAAAAATCATTTTGGTTGTTCAATGTATACTTCTTCTTCCACATTCAGGAATGCAGATTTGACATCAATTTGATATACTTTGAATCCTTTATATACTGCATATGCAAGTAGAGTCCTCACTCCTTCCAATCTTGCAACTGGGTAAAATGTCTTCCCATAGTCAATGCCTTCTTCTTGTGCATGTCCTTTGCATGCCAATCTGGCTTTGTTTCTAGTGACTTCTCCACGTTCATTTAGCTTATTTCTGAATACCCATTTTGTTCCAATAATATTCTTGTCTTCTAGTCTTGGCACTAGTGTCCAGATTTTGTTCTTTTCTATCTACCTTATTTCTTCATTCATGGCTTGTATCCAATCTTCATTTTATAAATCATCTTACTGCCTTAGGTTCAAATTCACATAGTAAGCATGTATGATCCTTCAAATTACTTCTTGTCATAACTCCAGATTCTTTATATCCAATGAATTTTTCAGGCTTATGATGTCTTCTTACATATTGTGCTAATGTAGATTTAGATTTCCTTTCTCCTTGATCTTGATCTTCAGGTTCATCTTGTAGATTCTATGTCTCTTCTCCTGACGCTCGACATTTTCTTGTTGTGTCTCACAGATTCATGTTGTTCCTCGGCATCTTGTTTGGGTACATTGCTAGCCTCTCCTTCTTCCATGTATACAAAAGATATGTTACCTTCAAGTTCTTAATTTCACTCAACTTCATTCTTTTTTGCATATTCATCAACTCTAACATTTGCACTTTCTACAATTTTGTTAGTGTTAGAATTAAAAAACTTGTAAGCTTTTCTCTTAGTGGAATATCCTAGGAATATGCCTTCATCATTTTTAGCATCAAGTTTTCCATTTCTATTGTCTTTCAATATATAACATTTACTCCCAAAGACTTTAAAATATTTCACATTAGGTGCATATCCATAAACTCAAAAGGTGTAAAATTTGTACCTTTCTTGATTTGTACTCAGTTCAAGTTATAAATAGTTGTACTTATAGCTTCTCTCCATTACTTTTGTGCAACATTATTCTCTATTATCAGTGTTCTAGCACAATCCATAATTGATATGTTTCTTCTTTCTGCTATACCATTGTGTGGAGGTGTCCTTGGTGTAGACATCTGGCTCTTTATTCCTCTATCATTACAAAATATATTGAACTCATTTGATATAAACTCTCCTCCTCTGTCTGATCTCAAACATTTTAAGATTTTAGCTATTTCTTTTTCAACTTTTGCCAAATACCACTTAAGCAACTGAAATGCTTCTAATTTCTCTTTTAAAAACATTATAGTTATCATTCTAGAATATTCATCAACAAATAGAATGAAATACTTATCACCACAATAAATTTTCACACCCATAGGTCCACAAAGGTCGGTATGGACTAATTCCAAAATATTGTCAGAAGTATATGTCTTGCTCTTAGAACTAAACTTTGTCATCTTTCCCAATCGACATTGTTTACACATCACATTATCAGGTTTCTTCAATCTTGGAAATCCTCTAACTCTTTTCATCTTACTGATATTTACCAAATTGTCAAAGTTTACATGACACAACCTCTTATGCCATAACCATACATCATCAAATTGTGCAAACAAATATGTTTCTTCAGATTGGTCTAGATAGAACACATTACCTCTTGTATGTTCTCCACTTCCAATTAGTTCACCACTGGAATCAAATATTTTAGCCTTTCTGTGATGAAATTCAACTCGGTAACTAGTATTGTTCAAGTGTGTCATACTTAGAAAATTATAGTTAAGACCTTCAACCTAGTAAGCATTATCACATCTAATCTTATCGGTTAATCTTATTGATCATTTTCCTTTCATAGCACATGGTGCATCATTACCAAACTTAACACTTCTACCTTTGTAATGATTTAGGGTTTCAAACTTACTTTTATCACTAATCATGTGATGTCAGCAACCACTATAAATAATCCATGTATCACCTTTATTCACATATGAAATAACTATAGTTTTCTCATCTTCATCAGAATCATCTTTCATAGCAACATTAACAACTTCTATATCACAATCATTAGATTCACTAGTTTCACTATTAGTTTCCTCTTCAACAATATAGGAAAATTTCATTCCTTTGTCTTTTTAGCCTTTGTACCTTCAATGATGTTTATCATTTCTTTTGTCTTTGTACTTTCTTTCCCTTCTTCCATCCTTGTCAGTCCTATCAGGGCATCTTGCTGCAATATGGCCAACTTTGTTACATGAAAAATAGATTATAGGAAGTTTACCTTTGTATTTCCATTTTCCTCTTTGTAGCCTTCTAGCCATAAGTTCCTCAAGATCTTCTATATCATCATCAAAAGTGTCACTATCACTATCGTTGTTACTGTCACTGCTCACACATCTTTCTTTTTCCTTCTTAGGATTATGAAGAACCATTTGAGACTTGAATACATATTCAATGTTGTGGATGGTGAAATTATCAAAATTAGATAGCTCGAAAGTAGTAAGCTTTCCCACAAGACTTTCCAAAGTTAGGACATTACCAGGATTACATCTTGATTCTTGTATTGCAGAAACTCTAATAGCATAGATAGGAAATAAGGTTCTTAATACTTTATTGATAAGAGTTTCATCATCAATGTTTCCATTTTATCCTCTAATAGCATTTACTACCTCCTTAATTCTACCACAATAATGAGAAACATGTTTACCTTCTTGCATTTTCATTTCATCAAACTTACCTCTCAAGCTTTCATATTTGTCTCTTAGTACATTTATGTCCCCACCATAGATAGCTGGAAGAGTGTCCCATATTTTCTTTGCATTATTACAGTCCTTGATATCTTCAAATTTACGATAGCTTGGGGCAGATGCAATCTCCAGCATTGCTTTATTGTGTTCTTGTTTTTCTTTCATCTCCTTGAAAGTCAAAGGTGTAATAGGTGTTACATTTTCATTTTCCACATAGTATTTTTTCGAATGACCAATACTAGCTAGGTGTGATTTCATCAAACTCTGCCATGCAAGGAAGTTCTCCTTGTTTAGCTTTGGTACCTCCTTTTTGTAAATCTTGATCATTAGCTTCAAGTACCTTTAAACCTTTTCTCTACAAGCACCAATAGCTCTAATACCAATTTTTAGAATGATTTTAGAATAATTGGGAGGGGGGGTGAATCAGTTATCCTCAGCTCTAGATGTACCAATTCAACTTTCTAGCTCTTCAACAAAGTTAGATCTAATCAGTAATTCACTCGGTCTATATAGCATATATCAGTTACATAAAACTTGCAGTCCACTTTCCAAAAGTAATTAAGTTGCAGAATATAAAACTTTCAACAACATTCACATCAAATAACATTCACACAAGTATAACACCAGGATTTATAGTGGAAACCCAATTTGGAAAAAACCACTTGTAACATGCTACTGATTTTCACTCTTCTGAAGTGAGCTCTGTGAGAAGCCAACCCGGTTAAAGGTTCACAATATACACTATTAGGTGTGACCCTTTTAAAGGATTTAATCACCTTGTTACGAGTGGCTTGGTTAGAGGGCTTAAGAACATTCCATCAGAATGTCACCTTGATTAAAGGGTTTACACAATGATTGTTAGATCAACCTTGATTAAAAGATTTAGATTGATACAATGGCTAGAAACTAACAGTAGGTTCTGATCTGAAATATACAACTCACTTTACAAATAGAGATCTAATTTTCTTATATGCTAAATTACTAACTGACCTTCATGTCCATCTCCATCTTTGATCTTCTCAGAATTCTCTTCAAGCAATCACCTCAACTCTATTCAGCTCTTCACAGCTTCACCTTAGCCTTTTGCTTAGATTCATTAATCAATAACATCAATCTCCTCCACTCATTGTAACCTCACAATTAGGTCATCCTTATACCTCCTTGATTAGGTAGATTAATCTTTTTTTGCCCTCAAGGTGTGTGCCAATTTTGATCTTGCCATCATCTCCAAATACTCCTATGCAATCCTTATCTACTTTCCTGCACTTACTTCTTATCCTCTCATTCATTATCCTTTCATTCCCCTTATTCCATCTTACGCATAAATATTTAGCCATCATCTACTTTATCCTATTATTACCTTAGCAGCATCTTTGAGCATATCTCTCAACAGCCTTGGCCTATCATAGCGTATACTTCCAAAGGAGCATTATCCAAAGAGCATCGGGCTTGACTTCCTCCAAAAATCTAAAATTCAAAAAAAAATGAAAAATGCAAAATAATTTAAAAAATAGAAAAAATGTCTTGGTGAAAACCTGGAAACAGATGCCTTGGTAGCAAAAGTAAAGAGAAATAAATTTGTCCTATGGTGAAAACCACTACTTGTGGCACCTTGGACAAGTACCATGATGAAAACTTGGCAAACAGGCATCATGTGTAGTTCATCTATCTTGCACTCTACACTTGGGGCAAGATGCATCCACACTAGCTATTTCATGTGCACCCATACTTCCTCTTTCGCCTTTGATCTTGAAAAGGTTGAACTATCCACAAGCATCATATATCTTGCCATCTGATATCCTTTCCATTAGCTTACTCACTTGCTTCCATCCATGATACCCTATTGTGATTTTTCTTATCCAGAATTTTCCATCATGCCTAAGCATTTTTTTCCCTAATCCCAAACCATTTACTCATAATATACATTATCATTTATCCTAATTGTGCTATCCTATCACTATCATATCCAATTGATCCCTTGGTCTTGATCAAAATTAAGATATATATATATATATAATAAAAAATTTATTAATATTAAGAGTCTCTTGACATGTCCACCCTTTAGACCACACACTTTCATGACACCAGGTCATTATGCTATATGCTACCCAACATCACTTCTTGAGCTTACGTTTCTATATTTTATCTTTCCTTAGCTTGGGTACTCTTGATGAGACTGTCCTTGAGGGTTGCATTATCTTTCCACTCTCTTATTATCTTTTCACTTCCTCCATCAGCTTGCTAATTCATCCATCATGTCCTATACCTTGCTAGACATTGGGGGAAAACCAATGTGATCTTGCTTGAGAACTGGAAATCTCTAAAAAATTAAAAATTGAAAAATGTTCCAGAAAAAATTTTAAAAAATTTCATATAAAATCTCTTAAAATTCTAAAAATTATATTAAATCTCTAAAAAATCTAAAAATTATATAAATCTCTAAAAAATAATATAATGTCCTAAAAAATCATTATCTTGGTAAAACCTGGAAACAGGCACTACTTGCAACCTATGCACTTATATCTATCAGCTTGTCGCTTTGCGCTCTAAACCCTTTTGGATTCCATATCCAATCTCCTTAGTCTGAGATTGATCTTTATCTAGGGCTAGTGGCCATGAACTATATTCTCCTTTGTTGCGCGATGGTATTTTCTTAGTAACTCACATCAATGTTTCTCAACACTACCCCAAACAGTGTTTCTCAACACTTCCTTTGACATCGAGTGTTTCTCAACACTTATCGAATATGTTACCTTGAGTTGATGCTTTGTCTTCAATCTAGGATTGTGTGATATTTCTCACTTACAGGCATGAGTCCTAGCAAGTCAATGATTATCTTTATCTTTTTTTTACACGTGCTTAAATTAAAATGACTGAGTTGTGTTTAATGATATTTTCTTTGTATGTTGTATGTTATTGAAGATTTTCACTGATGTTCCCTCCTTGGATTCTCTATGATGTTACAACTAGAGGACTAGGGGCATGGGGCATATTTTCTTTGATTTTTGTCTATGATGTGATTCTAATGATCTTAAGTTGTCTAATAAATTGGGTGTCTGTGATAAGATCCTCCGTCACGATTGGAACACCACACATACCTCGACCTTCTTTATTCAGACATTCAGGTGAGGTTGGAATTATCTCCTTGACTGTTACATTGTGTTTTCTTATGCAACAACCATTCAGGTCATCCTAGACTCTTTTACCTTGATGCTTATGGTTACTTGCAACATTAATTTGGAAACTGTGTTCAGGTCATCTTGGCCCTTATCCATCGGTACTTACATATGTTTCCTACATTGTATCTGATATAGATCATATTCATATCTTCATAGTTACGCTTGCACTAGTGATGGTTGTATGATCCTGCGATGTCCCTTAATAAGGCACGATGATAAAAACAAGGACCTATTTATTGACTCTTGCAAGTTGCAGTTTGCATCTTCATAGTAGTTTGCATTTTTAGGGTTCATTCTAGTTTGCACATGAGTTAGGAGAGGGTCTCCTTCATCATTATTGGACAACTTTGGTCATCCTTTTTCAGCATTCTCAATTCATTTTCGGGATCAAAACCAAAATTTAATTTCATTTTTCTGTTCTTCCGAGACTTATCTTTTCATCCTTTGAGGCAAAAATTGATCATATTTCTCCATAATCACTTTTTTTGACCTAATGCTAATGTTATACCTTCCTGGTCAACCTTATTCAAACTGGGGCAAAATTTTCATCACTTGGTGGTCAAACTTGGTCTTATGCACTTATCAATCATCTTTAACCTTATCTTATCATGATTTGATCAAATATGTCTCATTTTTGCATCTCCTCTACCTCATTTTGCTTTTGATCCCGATGTGGCAAGAATAATCTATCTTTCAAAGATGCAAATTGATTCTGTTATCTTATTGTCTTGACTTTCAATCTCTATTTCAGTGTTTCATTTCTCTTCAACTGTACATTGGAATTTTTCTATCTTTGCTAGTTCTCGTTCGATCAAGTTTAGGATTAGTTGTCTATTTGTGCTTCGTTCGAACAAGTTCGAAGTCAGATCTCTATCAATTACCTTGACATCATCATTATTTGACTCAATGTGTTCCTAGATTGCTCACACATTAGTCAAAGAGGGGCAAATTTAATCACTCAAAATTGGTCTAGTAAACTTTGAGCCCCTTTCTAAACATTAAAAATTTAAATACTAGACTAAATCTTGTGCTTAATAAATTTTGCATATTTATTTAATCTCTTATTTCTTGATCAAATTATCATTTTATCATTTATTTGATTATATCCTAAAGTTTGACCACTCTATCCTAAGCTTTATTTAATTAAGAGAACATGCTCACTTTTTATTAAATAAAAATATTTTAATTAAATAATAAAGTCACTTTATCCTAAGCCACATTTAATTAAAAGAACATGTCCCCTTTTAATTAAATAAAAAATCTTTTAATTAAATAAAGAAAACCACTTTGCTAAAAATAATAAATAATAAATAAAAATAAAAATAAAAGTACACTTAGGCTTGTGCCTTTGGTGAAATGGTGGGGCTTCTTGCCTGTAGTGCCTACAACCAAAGTTCAAGTCTCCATAGGGTCACTCTCTACTGTGGTTCTTAATTGAGAGTTGTTGACTTTAACCCTTGGTGAAATAGTGGAGCTTATTGCCTATAGTGCTTACAACCAAGGGTTAAAGAACATTATTGGCATCTGCCTATTACCCAAAAAAATTTAGGCTTGTGCCTTTGGTGAAATGGTGGGGCTTCTTGCATGTAGTGCCTACAACCAAGGTTCAAGTCTCCATAGGGTCACTCTCTACTGTGGTTCTTAATTGAGAGTTGTTGACTTTGACCCTTGGTGAAATAGTGGGGCTTATTGCCTATAGTGCTTACAACCAAGGGTTAAAGAACATTATTGGCATCTGCCTATTACCCAAAAAAAAATTTTAGGCTTGTGCCTTTGGTGAAATGGTGGGGCTTCTTGCCTATAGTGCCTACAACCAAGGTTCAAGTCTCCACAGGGTCACTCTCTACTGTGGTTCTTAATTGAGAGTTGTTGACTTTGACCCTTGGTGAAATAGTGGGGCTTCTTGCCTGTAGTGCTTACAACCAAGGGTTAAAGAACATTATTGGCTTCTGCCTATTACCCAAAATTTTAGGCTTGTGCCTTTGGTGAAATGGTGGGGCTTCTTGCCTATAGTGCCTACAACCAAGGTTCAAGTCTCCATAGGGTCACTCTCTACTGTGGTTCTTAATTGAGAGTTGTTGACTTTGACCCTTGGTGAAATAGTGGGGCTTCTTGCTTGTAGTGCTTACAACCAAGGGTTAAAGAACATTATTGGCTTCTGCCTATTACCCAAAATTTTAGGCTTGTGCCTTTGGTGAAATGGTGGGGCTTCTTGCCTGTAGTGCCTACAACCAAGGTTCAAGTCTCCATAGGGTCACTCTCTACTGTGGTTCTTAATTGAGAGTTGTTGACTTTGACCCTTGGTGAAATAGTGGGGCTTATTGCCTATAGTGCTTACAACCAAGGGTTAAAGAACATTATTGGCATCTGCCTATTACCCAAAAAAATATTTGGATTAATTAGAAAAATGAAAAATGCGAACAACTCATTTTAAGCGAAAGATCTGCAGAAACAATGCACTGATATTAGCAGGGCTGTCTCAATACCACGCAAACCATGCACACATTAAAAATCAAACAAAAGGCTCAGGGAAAGCTAGAAACGAAGGCATGAAATTCATCATGAGCAATCAAAAGGAAATTCCAGCCTCTGCGCGAACCAACATGCTCGAAGCTTCACCAAATGGCAAAGAAATTCCATCGAAGGAAACAGAGGCAGCAACACCAGAGGTTAGAAAAGAAGCTTTCTCCAGCTATTGTTTTAATTGCTATCTATATGGGCATAAAAAGAAAGATTGTAGGAAACCCTCATTAGATCATCCTTCGTATGAGCATCTAAAAGAATTTGATGCTAAACAAAAAAGGCTGGCAATCCAAAATACAGACTGGGAAGAATATGCTTGGTTTGCTAGATTAACATCGGAAGAAGTTGCAGAGGTAAGAGCTGCTATGGAAAACCCTAATCCTCCCCCCCCACCAGAAAAAGAGGAAACACATCATCAATGTAAGGGGGGTGATGAATCTAGGGTCGAGAAACCAAAAAACATAATTAGGGAAAAATAAATTTGCCCCAATATGGATCTCCCCTTGGCTAAGCACATCAAGGTAAGCCTGAAAAAGAGTGAGCAAATTGAGAACCTGCAAAAGAGAAATCAGATATCAAATCCCAGCAACTTATCAACTACATATCATAATCCCAAGTTGAAAGCAACGAAGATATTCTCTGTTATGAACTTAGAAAGACAGATGCATATCTTTGCAAAAACAAAATATGCATCTACAAATATGAGAAGAGGTGGGACAAAAAAGACAAGTCCTGGAAAATTGCTAAGGCATCATACCAATGGAGGGATGACTTCAATAAACCCGGCCTTGCATACTCTGAACAAAAATGAGGCACGGCCCACGATTAAAAGTAAATCTGATATTAAAGGGTCCGCAAAGATTTTGTCCGACTGGTCAAAACCGGTGCATAATCCCAAGAATCATCTATCTACGGTGAGGAGATGCGGACGGACAGACATCTCTGTGCATCCCGGTATTTTTTCATCTAAAAAGGAAGGTTGGCAAAAGGTTAACAGCAGGAATATGGTAAAACCCCTCCTTTTCTATAATAATTCAATCGCTCTGAAAAACTCCTTTGAGGTATTAAGCAGGGACAGCCCTCGGCGTCCATGCCTAGTAAACCAGAGGAGTGATGGGGTTTTGGGAAGGGGTGGAGCACCTTGGAGGAATCCGCATAGGGGTAAGACTACTCCCGATGTAGATCCCTCCCCACCCCAACTCAAAACACCAGGTTTACACTTTTCTAATTCGCATTTTTCTCCCCATCGAAGTAAGGGCAAGTCGGACTTCTGGGCCAAGCAGGAGCATATATTAGCTAAACATTTACTAGAAACTTCTTTGTCTAAAATTAAACATAATAATGGGTCTTCTGTCCCGATACATTGGTGTGCGGTTGTGTGTGTGAAAATTGTACCTGATCTGTAGACACAACACTCAGTAAAACATTAGAGGTTAGATATAATCAAAATCGTGCAAAATTGAAAGCTATCTAACCAAGCGATTTACTGCCTTCTAGTAGGTGCGAGATTAATGTTCTCAGATTGTAATCGAGATCAGTGACCTAGACGACACCTAAATGAAGGATTTGAATGAAATTGATCTATATATGAGATTGAATGCAATTATTCTATTTTTTTGAATTTTCTATGCAATAAGAATGATAAAATGATATGAAACTATCTATATGAAAAACTTGATATGAAACTATCTAAGAATGATATGAAATATGAATGCAAAAATAAGATTGATCTCACAAAGATGTCGATTCGCAAGAGCTTTGATTCTTCAATTCCAATTCTCCAGCGTGATTGTGCAAAATATGAGATGATTTGTGAAGAGCTGAAGCCTTTAATTTATAGAAATCCAGGGCTTGGGAGGTGCATGGATAAAAGCCATAAATCACTCAAATTAACTCATCTTGATTTTTGAGTTATTTGATCATAAAAGATAGTTAATTCTCAAAATCATGCAAAAACAGCTTTTTAACTCAAATTAGAGTTTAGATCAGCTTTTTGAACTCCAAAAGGATGTTGAGTTCCAAAAAGTCAATAACTTGCATTGATTTTCTGATTTGGAGTTTAACTGTTTCTTTTGAATATGCATAATAATTAAGAATGAAATAAATAAATAAAGTGATTTATCCTCAACTCAACTGATTTTTGAAAATAAATAATTAATTTATGGGTTAATTAACTATTTATTCAAACTTTTATTAAAAATTATATTATTAAATAATGACAACATGCTTTAATTAATTAAATAAGAATTTAATCAATTAAAGATAGGAATTTTGATTTATTGTCAAAATTAAATAATGCAATTAATAATAGATAGAATTAAATTTAATTACATAATTAAGTGGCAAATATTAAATCTAATTAATTAAATATGAAAATATTCAATTAATCAAACTTAGGATAAATGTAATTTATCGCCAAATAATTATAAAATTAAAGATAATTATGATGATTAGGAATATTACTAGGAATATTCCCCGATGCAGAATTTAAGATAATCAATTATGATTCGATGATGTTTAGATGTGCCTTAGGTTAGGACTTCGATGTCGATTTTGTTCGAATTGAAGATGTAGGAGGTTAATGAACATATAGCCCATTTTTGGGGTATTACATTTTGCCCCTCTTTGAATTACTGTGCGAAGTGCAGTGGTTCAAAGATAGTCTGTGTTTGATAAAGATATGAAACTGATTCAAAAGATAAACTGATCTCAAGATAGAAACCGATTGAAAGATATTGAGATAGGAGGTCCTGAATGACCAGAGATAATGTTTATTGTAGCAGCAATGAACCGATGATTGCGAAAAAGTGTCAAAATGCCTGATTCTGAACCTTAGGATTGATAAGAAGTGAGTGACCCATTCTAGACTCGATTGTCTTAGCAGAACTAGTAGGTATCACATCCGAATCCTTCAGTTGCCGAAGAACCAAGGAAAGAACACTATGATCCGATGGTTGCAAAAACTGATACAGTTTACAAGATTAATAAAATATCAGATTGATATGGATCTTGATGAATCTGATATGCCCCAAGTGATAGATTTGCCCCAAGCAATGAGGACTTTTGATGAATCAGCGACTAGACATGATTGTTTGTCTTGATTACTGATGAAAGATATTGATAGATTTGATTGACAGACTTTGAATGATGTGAAATACCATGCCCCCTTCGGGATTAAAATTGAAATCTGACAAGAAAAGTCAGCGTTATAATTAGAAGCATGTTAATTGATTTGAGAAGTGTGGTTATACATGTCCGAGAACGCATTATGCATTGTTTGGAGGTCCTAGAGACCGAATTTGACTAGGTTTGACCATGAGTTGACCATGGTTGACCAAGTTGAAATTTCAATAGTTTGATGTAAGATAATCAGTTAAGTTGAATACTAGATTTCTGTGATGATCAAAGGTCGAATATGCAAGTAGTTAATAATATGAATGATCTCAGATTTTGATTTTGATCCCGAAAAAGGATTCTACTTGCTGCTTCGTTGGAGGAACCTTCATGTGAGATTCAGCTCTTGTTAGACTGGAAGATGCGATTTGAAGAATCATTTAAGCATTGGAGTTTGTTTAATCATTGTGAGATCATGCAACATGCAAAATGAAATGAGACATGCAAAATGAAATGCAACCTAAGACCGAGGACCTAGTCACTGATCATATGTCGATTTGTTATCATCATTGAACTTTTAGGTAACCGGATAAATCAATACAATGCCCACTAGCCATGAAACCATAGACATATGAATATCGATTTGTATGCACAAGAATCAATACAACACCCACTGGACAACAACCATGGATATATGAATATTGACTTTATTTTCAAAATGTTGGATTAAATATAAGCATCAAGGCACAAACGCCAGGATGACCTGAATATCATGTCCATTTTGATATAGCAATTTGTACAAGCATCAAAACATACACATCGTGATGACCTGAGTATGCCTTGCGTTGCAAACACATCAAACAGTCAAGAGATCATTCTAAATCCAATGTGAATTACCCGTAGTGACCCTTTATCGTTCACATCCTTAGGCAAGATTGCGTTCCACAGTAGGAGAAAGAACTTACTCAAAAAGATAATAGTTAGATCAAACGTCCTTGAATTTTTTTTGGGTATCAATGGTCGAGGTACGCATGGCCATCCAATTCGAGATAGAGGCTCTTACAGTCGGACACCATTTCAATCCAAAATTTCCAAAGTTGTTAGATTTTCACATACAAGCAGAAGACAAAGAAAAGATTATGCCCCCAGTCATCACTCTCTAAATCCTGTAAAGGACATCATTGAAGAGCTCGAAGGGACACAATATGCAAAAATCTCAATGCGAATCAGTAAGCCTACAAGGAGATAAAAGCATGAAAAGCACAGATTGTTTTCAGTTGAGTTTTGATGTTTGATTGTTGTTGATGCAAAATCCTTTCTGGAGACGAGACTGACTAACTGACTCAACTTGAAGCTTCAAAGGACTCTGAGTGGATATGACACGTCTAAGATACATGGGAGACCATAGGATATGACATTGATTGCCCCCAAGTGTGAACATTGATAGGATGCAGACGCTTGAGCTGGTTGGTGTACAGGCTGACTTATTGAAAACTGGAAATGCAGGAACAAACCGGGAGATATGTACAAACTAAAGCAAGACTGAAAGCTGGGAAAGACCAAGATTGTGCTGATAGATGGAGCATTTGGAACAAGTGGTGCCTGTTTGCCAGGTTTTCACCATCTTGGTAGAGATTCTATTTTTGCTACTGAGGTGACTGTTTCCAGGTTTTCACCAAGGCACTTTTTCTTTCTTTTTTCATTTTTTTGTATTTTTCATTTTTTCAATTTTTTTGTACTTTTGATTTTTTTTTCAATTTTTTTTTTATTTTTGATATTTTTTGATTTTTTTGTGAATCATCAAGGTGCCTATTGCTAGGTTTTCACCAAGATGTTCATTTTTTTCAAGACTTTTTCAATTTTTAAGATTTTTTTCAGGACATTTACCAAGCACTAAATGCCTTAGGCGTAGAATTTCTTCAGATGGAGAACGTTGATTGGTTCTTGGAGCTGTTCTCCTTCAGTCGTTGAGATTTGATAGGCACCAGAGCCAAAAGTAGCAGTGATAACAAAGGGACCCAACCAATTGGGTTCGAACTTCCCCTTGCGTTCTTGATGTGATTGATTTTTAGGATTTTCTCTCAACACTAGATCGTCAACCTGAAATTCTCTATGTCTGACTTTCTTGTTGTAGCCTCTAGACATTCTTTTCTGATACACTCTGAGATGATCATACGCTGCTTGCCTGCGCTCATCTAGTAATTCCAGTTCTTGTAACCTAGACACTCTGTAATCTTCATCAGTGACAAGTCCATGCATTTTGATTCTGAGTGATGGGATTTCAACCTCAATAGGCAGTACCACTTCAGACCCATAAACTAAAGCGAAAGGTGTAGCCCTTGTAGGCATTCTGATACTAGTTCTATATGCCCAGAGAGCTGGATTGATCATCAGATGTCAGTCTCTTCCTGTTTTATTCACTATTTTGTGCAAGATCTTCAGGAGATTTTTGTTTGAAGCCTCAGCTTGTCCGTTCCCTTGAGGATAGTAGATAGATGACCAATGTTGAGTAATTTTGAACTTGGCACATAAGTCATCTAGGTCCTTGTTTTTGAATTGTCCCCCGTTATCTGTGATTATAGAGTGAGGGATCCCATATCTGCAAATGATGTAGTTCAGGATGAACATAGAGATCTGTTTCCCCGTTGCTTGTGTTAGAGGAACTGCTTCTACCCATTTTGTAAAATAATCTGTAGCTGTGATTATATGGGTATGTCCATTAGAAGAGTGCAGATGGATAGCACCTATGAGATCAAATGCCCATTGTTGAAAAGGCCATTGTGTAGTAAAGGGAATCAGATCTCTCCATGGAGCATGAATCAAGTTGCCATGTACTTGACACTGTTGACATTTTTTAGCAAATTTAATAGCTTCTTTTTCCATTTCAGGCCAATAATACCCAGCCCTAATAAGTTTTCAAGCTAACGTTAACCCATTCGAGTGTGACCCACATATACCCTCGTGGACTTCCTCTAATGCACATTGAGACTCTTCTCGTTCTAAACATCTAAGCAATGTACCATCTAGACCTCGTTTGTACAGATCATTACCAATTATGACATATCGGGATGCGGATCAGATAAGGTTTCATTTCTCAAAATGGTTAAAGGACTCAGGGATGATTTGGTCATGGAGATAGGAGAATAGATTTTTGTAGCGAGATGAGTCATAACCTACAACAGTGCAGATCATGCGGGTTTCAGGGGAGTCATATGCAGGATAGGATAGGGCTTCCACCAGGAACTCGTAGTGTAGTTCATGTTCGGGCTGCTGTAAAAGAGTAGATAATGTTGCCATTGCATCAGCAGCCTTATTCTCCGTTCTAGGTATTTGCTCAAATGTGATAGAGATGAAGTATTTCTTTAAATCATCTACCATTCTCTTGTAAGGAATGAGCTTTTCATCTTTGGTTTGGTACACATCATTGACCTGGTGGATGACCAGTTGTGAGTCTCCATGAATGTGCATCTCTGTAACTCTCCACTGTATTGCCATTTTCATACCATTGAGAAGTGCCTCATATTCAGCAATATTATTTGTGCAAGGAAACTTTAATCTGAATGCTTTGGGTATCGAGTATCCTTGAGGAGTAATGAACAATATGCCTGCTCTGGATCCATTCTGTGTGTAGCAGCCATCAAAGAATAACTGCCATGCTCTAGAAGAGAGGTGCATGATAGAGGAATCGGTAAATTCCATTTGCATGGGTGTATCATCAAACAGTGGTGCTTCAGCTAATTGATCAGCAATGACCTGTCCTTTGATAGCTTTTCTTTCAACATATTCAATGTCAAATTCGCTCAAGAGCATGACCCATTTAGCTAGTCTACCTGTGAGGGCAGCTTTGCTTAGGAGATATTTCAGTGGATCAATTTTAGCTACCAAATGAGTGGTATGAGCTAACATTTAGTGTCTCAATTTCTGTGATGCAAAGATCACAGCTAGACATGCCTTCTCGATCATTGAGTAGTTCTTCTCATAGGCCACTAAAGTTCGGCTGATATAGTAGATGGCTCTTTCTTTCTTGTTCTCATCATGTTGTGCTAGCAATGCCCCCAGTGATGTATCTGTTGCGGAGACATATAATATTAATGGCTTCCCATGAATAGGAGGCATCAATATAGGCGGATTTGATAGATACTTCTTGATATGTTTAAAGTTGTTCTCGCATTCTTCATTCCATGCAAAGGTCACACCTTTATGTAATGTTTTTGTAAAAGGTTGTGAGATGTCCGCTAGCTGTGATATGAATCTTTTGATAGATTGAACTCTGCCTTGCAACGTCCTCATTTGATTGATATTTGTGGGAGGTTGCATCTCTATTATAGCCTTGACCTTAGCTGGATCAACTTCAATGCCTTTCTTGGAGACGATGTATCCTAGGAGCTTTCCAGAAGTGACTCCAAAAGCACACTTTTTAGGATTTAGTCGAAGACTAAATTTTTCCATTCTGTCGAGGATCATGCTCAAGTCTATTAGATGTTCAGTTCTAATCATGGATTTTGCCAAGGTATCCTCCATTGTTCGATGCATCATATCATGAAAAATAGATGTCATTGCTCTTTGATATGTAGCTCCAGCATTTTTGAGTCCGAATGGCATAACATTCCAACAGAAAGTTCCCCACGCACATGTGAAAGCTGTTTTCTCTTGATCTTCTGGAGAAATTTTGATTTGGTTGTATCCAGAAAAGCCATCCATTAAGGAATACATTTCATAGCCCGCAGTCATGTCCACTATCATATCAATGTTAGGTAGTGGAAAATCATCCTTAGGGCATGCTCTATTCACGTCTCTAAAGTCCATGCATACTCTGATTGAACCATCTGGTTTGGAAATAGGTACAATGTTGGAAATCCACTTAGCATAGTCTATGACACGGATGAATCCAGCTTTTAGGAGTTTTTCTAGTTCTGCTTTGACTAAGAGTGCAACATGAGGATGCATCTTTCTCAATTTTTGTTTGATTGGTTTTACTCCGGGAGAAATGGATAGATGGTGCATAATGAGATTGGGATCCAATCCTGGCATATCTGAATATTTCCATGCAAAGTTGATCTTTTTTTCTGATAAGAATGTAGTGAATTTATGTTTCTCTTCTTCTGATAGAGATTGTGCTATATGTACCAATTGTGGTTCCTCTGTTGTACCCAAATTGATGGATTGAGTTGGCTCAATTAGAACTGGAGATCTATCCTGTAAATGACTCGGAAGGACATCAAATATCTCATCCTTAGGCACCTCAGAGAGGTTTTCACCTTCAGATACGTCTTTTCTTTTTACTTTTGTCAGTTCTGAGACTGCCACAAAGTGGTTTTCACCCTCAGAACTCTTTTTCTTTTTCTTTTTACTCTTGTTTTTCTGACTAAGATATTTGATGTCCGACTCGGTCATGCTAACGCTTGGTTCACTGATGGAAGTACTCATAGGCTCAACTGCATTGAGGTAGTAGGCAAGGGCATAGTCATTTGGGAAGGTATACATACCATGGTTTGGGTTTGTGGAAGTTTGGTTGATAAGATCAGGGCGTTGGATAGTCAAAGCGGGAAAGGCTTCGAATATGGTGTTCATGGATGTGGATATGTCATCATTGGTCCTAACCCGACACTCAAGTTCAAAGGTGATATTATAGCTCAAAATGTTCAATTCGTGAATAGGCTCAACATCATCATGGGAGTCCTCTTCAGCCATAGGTGGATCAGACACGTTAAGTTCATTGTTTCACTCTAGACTTATGTTGGGTTGAGAGACATATTGGTGAATAACATCAATAGATTTCTCTGTTATAAGCTCATCTTCTTCTGGAATAACACCCCATTCATAATCATTTGACTCATCTTCTGATTCAGAATCTCTAGGATCTTAGAAAATGTGTGAAATCAGGATGAATACCCCAGGAAGGATTACCCTCGGTCTCTGACTTGAATTCATATTCATGGGAATCAGTGTCAGAATAACTACCCCCTTCTTCTTGATCAGTTTGATTGCCTTTGAGATTGGCTGGTTCTTGTGGTGCAACCATCTCTTGCGCTACAGTAGGTTCTTGTGTTTCTACTACATTAATTCTTCTGATAGGATAATCTGTATCATCAAGAAGATCTTTGATCTCTTTAGGCAATTTTTCATAGGGGATAAGTTCAGAGTTATCTGAATCATCATCAGAGGGTTCTATATCTTCTTTCTCAAGAAGGGGTTCTTCGGGTGCAATTTGTTCTATGACATGAGAACAACCACCTTTGAGATGATAGGGTTTCTTCTTAAACCCTATGCCACCAGTATCTTTTTTGGCTCGACCAATATGTGAAATGGGGGTCACAAGACCCTTTCCCCTAATTCCTAGAGGTCCTTGACCGGAATATCCCATCTTGGCTATCAATTTGTTTCCTGGACCATATGAATTAGAAGAGATTGTAGGTGCTATAGATTCACTAGGTTGAACAATTTTAGATTCAGAATCCTCTTTATATAGCCATGCCAGCATAGCTTCATCCTCTTCAAATTCTTGTTTGGATACTTGCTCCACCACAAAATGTCTTTTGTATGCTTCCATAGGTTCCTTAGGTTCTGATTTAGACTGCTTCAAGGATTGGCCATACGACTTAGGTGAGATTGGGAGAGATGTCAGAGACAAGACTGGCTCTATAGTGTATTCTCCCATCCCATTTTCTTTGATATTGATCTCTTTAGCAATGTCATCCATCTTAGATGTGGAAGCCACATTTTGTTGCTTGATGGAAGATTCTCTGTTATTGGGAACAAGTTTATCAGCACTTTCCTTCAATGTATTGCAAGTTGTACTCAGATCAGCTGGGATAGTAACCTCCACTCCTTCATAGGAAAATTTCAAGCATTGATGGTACGTCGAAGGAATAGCTTGCATTTCATGTATCCAGGGTCTCCCTAGAAGGATATTGTAAGCCAATGGTAGATCAAGCACCTGACATGTGGTATCTTTGATGACCGGACCCACTCGGATGGGTAAGACAATGGTGCCTTTAGAAGCTCATTCTTGTTCATCATAAGCTTTTATGGTGATCTTCTTTCGAGGATCAATAGCCATCTCTGAGAATCCCAACTGTGCGATTAAGTTGTAAGAACAAATGTTGAGGCCTGCGCCCCCATCTATCAACACACGTTTGACTCGACGGTTCTGGATCAAGACTTCTATGTGCAAGGGCTGATTATGTGGGTGACTTAGGGAGTTGTCATCTTCCTCTGAAAAGGAGATATATTGCGGAGATGTTAGATGACCAACCATAGTCTGGAACCTGTCTAGATCTAGATCATCAGGAACATTAGAGCCATGCAAAGCTTTGTCTAGGATATCTCTGTGAGCTGGAGATATTCGAAGTAACTCAAACATGGAGATTTTGGCATTGGTGTGCTGGAGTTGTTGGACGATGCTGTAAGATGTAGGTCTGGTATCCTTTGGATTGGAAGATTTCGAGGCAACCTTCTGTTTAGAAGCAGATGTGAGATTGAAAGGTATCTTAGGGACATCAGATGAATTTGGTGTTTGTCCTTTCAAATGCGTCTGAGCTTGTGATCTAGTAACTGCATTAGCTGAGGAATGATTTCTATCTCTTCATACAATTGTGATGACATTGCAGCTCTCAGAGAGACATGGTTCAACCATATTGATGACAACATCATTTCCAAGGTAGGCATAGTTGACTTTTGCCCCCATGTTAGGCTGAGAAGTGGAAACTCCCTTGCCATGTTGTGGAAAAGGTTCTGTAAATGCTGTGTGATCATTATTGCTGGTAGGATTATCGATTGTGATGTCCCCTTGATCTATCAAGTCTTGAATGGTATGCTTCAAGTGGAAGCATCCATTAGTTCTGTGGCCTTTAGTCCGATGGAAAGCACAGAATTCATTATCTTTCCACCAATATGGTTTTGGATCCAGATCAAGTTTTCAGATTGGTGGTAAAGAGATCATGTTATCAGCTATCAGGGTCCTCAGAGCAGATTCCAAAGATTCTCCCAGGGGAGTAAACTTTCATTTATTATCCCATCGTTTGAATGACTTCTTTGGAGATGGTTCAGCAGATTTTTGCTCTGAAGCTTCAATGGCTTTTGTGGCAAGGGTAAGATTGTAGGCTGGTGCCTTTGATGGGGTGTGGATAGTGTCAACAACACCGTCAGAGATGATACCTTTGTTTCTATTCCAGCTCTTGTTTTTATCTTTTGAGCTAGATCCAGATTCAGACTTGTCCTTTTGAAGTGTGATTTCTCCTTTCTTGACAAGTACTTTCTCAATCTTGATTGCATTATCCACCATTTTATCAAAAGATACATGATCTTGCATTTGTAATGGATAGTTGAGCTCTGGAACAAGGTTATTGATAAAGATTTCAAGTTTCTCCATTTCGGGAATTGGTCTAGCATATAGAGAAAACTTCTTTCGCCACCTCTTGAGGAAAGTTAGGAATGATTCCCCTAGATATTGCTTGAGGTTACAGATATCGATCATGGTAATCAGATGTTGAATATTGTAGGAATATTGTTGATAAAACAATTTAATCAATTCCTCAAAAGTTTTGATCATAGAAGGTAATCTTGAAAACCACTGAATGGATGCTCCTCCCAAGGATCTAGGAAAAAGATGCATTAGATAAGTCGGTTCATGCATGAATTCCATGGATTGTGTACAGAATTCTCTGACATGATCTTGAGGATCAGAGTGTCCATCGTATTTGTCATACTTTGGTATCTCCACTCTTTTTGGGAATGGAGGCATATACAAGTCTTTGTCAAAAGGGAAAGGACAAAGGGCCTCCATGGAGAATTCCTTGGGTTCCTTCTCTTTCTCAATTTTATTCATTTTGACCTGCATAGCGTGCAGCTGGTTCATTATGGCCGTCATCGGAGTTTCTTCCTCATGCGTGATGATATCTTCGACATTGAAGTGAGGAGGAAGTTTAGCTCCTTCTTGGGCTAATTGCAAAAAGTATGCCTCTCTATCCATTTTCAAGAAATGCCTCATCATTCTTTTGAATTCATCGTCATTCTGACACCGATGGATTTCAGAGGGTGTAGGGTCTTGGTCGGCATTATGTTGAGAATGGTGTCCCTAGGATCCTCCTCCTAGAGAACCATGGTTTGTCCCTGCTTGAGACATGGTAGGAGTTTTTGGGCTCCCTGGAATAGATTGAGGAGGAGTTTGTTGATTACCTCTGTGAGTTGATAGAGGAGGTATGTAACCAGTTTTCAATCGAAAGTTACCGAGACCGTCATCTTCGTAGATACCTGACTTGATGAGTTGTTCAAAAGTTGGACCTGGGGTATTGGTCAAAAGTAAGTTCTGAGATGTTTCTTCTGATTTCTTGTGTGAAGAAGCTCTGGTCTCCACCATTAACTTTGAATGAAACAGAAGAAAAGGATGAAGACAACTGAAGAACAATTTGATTCGAGAAAATCGGATGATGCAACCTTGTCAAGATTATGATAGTTTTGAAGATCTGATGAGATGTTGGTGAAGGAAACTGTGCCCTGGATGTATGGGATAGATCACCCAAAAGATAGCGGACACAAGTTCTCAACACTTAGTTTGTTTTTGAAGATTGATGGATTGAAGATTGATAGTTATGACAAGGTTTTGACATGAGATAAAAGGATTCAAATTGATCAAACAGAAGACTAGATCAGATTCAAAAGATCAAACTCGGAAAATGGTAGAATGCTCAATAGCTACTGCTCTGTTCCTGACACAATGATATTTTTGACAGATTCTGGAACTAGGCTGGAAACATTGGATATCTTGCAATTTGACAATTTCTGACAACTTTCTCAAATTTTTCCAAACGACACTCTGCAGACTCGTACGACAGTTGGGTATAAATGAAACGATAGTTGTGAAACTCGTACGACAGTTGGGTAGATATGAAATGACAGTTGACAAAACTCGTATGATTTTTGACTTCCTGAAATGACTTTTGACTCCAGAAAGAACTTTACATCAATTTTTGCAAAATTTAAGGTCTTCAGTTTTGGATTGTTTGCAAATTCTATTGTCCAGATTTTGAAGGTTATACCAGATTTGATCATTTTTAATAGCCAAGTAGATAAATAAGCACGCAGAACAGCTAGCAAGTGATTCCAAGCACGTCTGAAAACAATGAACAAGGGCAAAAGCAACCTTGCGCATGAACAATCAAGTGACCAAATTGTGCTAATCCCTGAGAGTACTAATTGTGTATGTTCTGAAAAGTTTTGCAATAACACACATATACCTGAGAATGAAAAATTGGCCTCTCTAGGGTTTTTAGTAATGGTTTGACTCTGCAACTTTTATGATTCAAAGGGGTGAACTCCAATCTCGGCGCACTAGGGTTTTGACACAGTCCGAGAACTTAATCTTCAAGAGCTGCTAGGGAGATCTGACAACCCAACAATGAACCATACCCGTGGAGATTTCTTCCACAAGGACATTTATATAGCGGCTGTCACTACCATGGCGAAAATGGCTATGACTGCTTGAGGTTCCGTCAACGCAGTTTGCCCTGTGAAGGGATTGTCCGCTACGGTTAACCCTCTCTAAAGATGACTCACAATAGTATACCACAAGGGGACTTGGCTCCAGATTCAAGGTTTTGACACCTCTTCACTTTTAACCCAAACAAAACAAGCAGATTAATCTGACATGCTAAGACAAAGTTTTGTTCCACCAAGGTCTGTGATATCAACTCCACGTGATCTATCAACCTCTCCAGGGAGAGAATGTATCAATCAATAAGAGAAGACACACTAACCAATTTTGATTCACCAAAGCTCGTGATATCAACCCTACGTGATCTATCAACCTCTCCGGAGAGAGAATGTGTCGATCAATAAGAGAGGATGCACTAACCAAGTTGAATGTGAAACGCACTAAGTATCCTCCCTACCTACAAGGATTCTATCGTCAAGAAGGATTTCGCTGGGAATCCAATCTTTCAAGAATAACGAATAGTGTTCATAGGGCCTAATTACTATGTGAGCACAGATATATTCCCGAAAGTAAATCTACCAAAAGTACCCAAAAAGTAGAAAGAGGAACACTTAACGCTTAAAGCGAATATGAGATGAGTCCACAAGGTGGAACACTTAACACCTCACACAAGCTGAAAATGAGTCCCCAACTTAGAAAACAAGTGAGTTCCTAAAAGCACAAAAGGGTTGCCAAGTGGAACATTTAACGCTTCTGTCTTGTTGACCCCTCCCCTTTATGGCGCTAAGATTGCAACCACGGGGCGGAAATGAGGGGCCGGCGGATTAGCGAGTCCAATAACCCAAGATAGCAATCAAGATCAATCACAAGTATTCTAAGACTACTTAATGAATCCTTAAGGGTTCACAACCTAGTATCAATTATACAAGTGTGTAGAAATAGATCAAAAGCATGAAAAGATGCACACAAGCTTGACACATAAGAGATTTATTTTAAGTCCCAAATCAAAATATTATTAGATGAAGGAGAATACCTGGGATCCTTGCAACGCGCTTAGTAGATTTTACTTGATTTTTAGCAATTTTTGTTGAGCTTTTCCATGCAAGCAAGTGACAAACTCTCCAACAAGCAAACAAGCAAACAAGATATGCAAAATATATTCAACTTATGAAAACCATAGGGTTAGCTCTAAAAATCAATTATTATTAGTAATAATAACCAGCAATTAACCCAAACGACAACTCATATCATTCATTGAACCATGTAAAAAAATAAGTGCATACCCATCACAAAACTTTATTTTTTTTTTGCTGCATTTGACCTAGTCAACAAGATCTAATTTTTTTGATATGATTTTGGCCACAAAAATAGAAATTCAGAATAGAGACCCCTACTAAAAAACAGAGAGCTTTCCAAAAATGCAAAAATTTTAGAAAAATCTCTTCATTTGTGCCCTAGAGACCCATTTTATCAAAATAGACTAGTTTTTGTAAATTGACTATTTGAGCTATGATATCATGTCCAAATTTAAAACACAAAGAATGGACCCCCTGTAGAATTTAAAGAAATTTCTGAAAATATAAAAAATTTTGAAAAATATGCTGATTTGCGTCAGATATTAATTTTTTTTGAAATTTCAAGAAAAAAATTATTAAAAATTCAAAACATCTTAGAAAATTCTAAATTTTTTACTGTAGCTTCCATGACATGTCACCAACTTGAAAAAAAAAATTTAGACCAAAATTCCAAGCCGTTTGGGAGATAAAATTAAATCTTTAAAACTTTGGGGTTTTAGCTCCCAAAAAAATCAAAACCAGCATACAAAGGTGGGTTGCCCCACGGTGGGCGCCAGAAATGTGTGTGTGAAAATTGTACCTGATCTGTAGACACAACACTCAGTAAAACATTAGAGGTTAGCTATAATCAAAATCATGCAAAATTGAAAGCTATCTAACCAAGCGATTTACTACCTTCTAGTAGGTGCGAGATTAATGTTCTCAGATTGTAATCGAGATCAGTGACCTAGACGACACCTAAATGAAGGATTTGAATGAAATTGATCTATATATGAGATTGAATGCAATTATTCTATTTTTTTGAATTTTCTATGCAATAAGAATGATAAAATGATATGAAACTATCTATATGAAAAACTTGATATGAAACTATCTAAGAATGATATGAAATATGAATGCAAAAATAAGATTGATCTCACAAAGATGTCGATTCGCAAGAGTTTTGATTCTTCAATTCCAATTCTCCAGCGTGATTGTGCAAAATATGAGATGATTTGTGAAGAGCTGAAGCCTTTAATTTATAGAAATCCAGGGCTTGGGAGGTGCATGGATAAAAGCCATAAATCACTCAAATTAACTCATCTTGATTTTTGAGTTATCTGATCATAAAAGATAGTTAATTCTCAAAATCATGCAAAAATAGCTTTTTAACTCAAATTAGAGTTTAGATCAGCTTTTTGAACTCCAAAAGGATGTTGAGTTCCAAAAAGTCAATAACTTGCATTGATTTTCTGATTTGGAGTTTAACTGTTTCTTTTGAATATGCATAATAATTAAGAATTAAATAAATAAATAAAGTGATTTATCCTCAACTCAACTGATTTTTGAAAATAAATAATTAATTTATGGGTTAATTAACTATTTATTCAAACTTTTATTAAAAATTATATTATTAAATAATGACAACATGCTTTAATTAATTAAATAAGAATTTAATCAATTAAAGATAGGAATTTTGATTTATTGTCAAAATTAAATAATACAATTAATAATAGATAGAATTAAATTTAATTACACAATTAAGTGGCAAATATTAAATCTAATTAATTAAATATGAAAATATTCAATTAATCAAACTTAGGATAAATGTAATTTATCGCCAAATAATTATAAAATTAAAGATAATTATGATGATTAGGAATATTACTAGGAATATTCCCTGATGCAGAATTTAAGATAATCAAATTATGATTCGATGATGTTTAGATGTGCCTTAGGTTAGGACTTCGATGTCGATTTTGTTCGAATTGAAGATGTAGGAGGTTAATGAAAATATAGCCCATTTTTGGGGTATTACAGCAGTTACTCACAAGCATACAAGCCGGGCTTTTCCTGATATGCATGGAAAGATATATACTAAAATGTCAGTAGATCTTGATTTTATTATACAAAAACAATTGGATTTTGCAGACACAGGTGTCTTATGCAAATGGAAAGGGACAGGTGTTCTCCAGGAGGAGGTGATCACAGGCTTAGCCTCCCTTCTTCCCCCTAAGGTAAGTATCACTAACTTGGCAGAAAACTTTATATTTGTTGAATGTGAGAATAAGGCTACCAGAGATGGCATTTTAAAAAAAGAAGACATGTTGAAATTTAGAGATATCCCTTTCTTTATATGTTCATGGTTTCCTCTTTTTAATCCTATCAAAGTAGCAGACTTCCAAACGGAGAAAGCAATTATGCTTAGGAATCTACCTTTAGAATTCAACCACTCGGTAATTATCAAAAGCATTGGCAATAGCATTGGTAATTTCAAAAGGATAGCTAAAACCAAATACAACACATCAGATGTAGTCATCATAGTAAATCTAAGTCACCACAAAAAATATATTCCTCCCATTCAAGTAGGCTATAATTCCAATTCTATAATAATCAACCCTCTGATCCTAGAGAATTTCATTGAATACTCAGACACAACAGTCTACCCATTTCATCCTCCTAAATGGGAACAGCCTCAGGGCAACACTTCAACCAGAATAAAATTCCTAAAAAATAAAGGGGGCTTTGAAATAATAAATTCTGAAAGATGGATCTCTGAATATCCCCATCTTAATAAGCATAAAGACATAGACAGTATTTGCAAATCTCTTACACCACCCAGACCCCAGATAGATGTCAGAAAACCAGTTACAAATGGGTATAAAGAGTACTCTAGTACGAAGACAAATGCCAACCTAAGAGAGGTTTCAAAAATTATAGACACTAAATTCAATCCAATAGATAAGCAAATTCCAGAAACTAATCTACCAAACCATATCCCTAATACCTCCGATGGGCAAAATGTGACTAGTAAAAATATAGAGGATAGCAAATCAGAGCACCCAGAAAGCAATAAAAATGAACACACAAGCTGTGGATACAATTATACTAAAAATAGTGGTAATAAACCCAATTCTAACCAAACGGTGGATAATTCGAAAACATCAGAAACTGCTGGAAAAGAGAGTAACATTGAAAAAGAGGTCAAAATAATCAGCGACTTCTTAGGTGAAACATTAACGAATGAGCTCATGGATACCTTCATAGAGGAAATATGTGACACAGACGAACTAAGACTTCAAAAAGATTTGCTAATTAAACGAATTAAAGAAATTAATATAGAAATCAATGAACAGAATGAGGCTCTGTTGAAGAATTCTAATTCACCACACCTGGAAGAAGAAATTACAAAAAATGGTTCATTAGATTATTCAAGGGAGCACGCTAAAAATGATACTCCCTGTTCCTTTAGGAAGCAACTTACAGTCGTCCTACCCATAGAGTTACAAGCACTTAATCTGGATGTGCCAATTAATGAGGAAGGTGTAATAGAAATATATGGCAAGGAACTTACAGAAAGGGACACATCTCAAAATAATGTTATAAACTATAGCTTAATCGCAGATAAACATGACACAAATATTATAAATAGTCATGAAGATAACTCCCTGGTTAAAGAGGCAATAGAAGGTCTTTTCGGTATAACCAACATAAACAGAGAATTAGGCATAGCCATGAACAGAGGAAGTTTAAGCATCCCAAACATTAATAAACTCAAAAAAAAAAGAGGTAGGAAGTCAGCTGTCGAGCTGAGAACACTGGACGGTAAAGCAGGTAACCAGAGAAAATTAAAAGAGATTCTTAACACAGGGAAGGGGAAGATCCTTCCGAATGAACAATGAAGATCACAACTTGGAATGTTAGGGGCTTAAATGCCCCTAACAAATAGAGACTAGTTAAAAGATATTTAAGAAATTTCGACTTGGAAATTATAATGCTTCAGGAAACCAAGCTTAGTAGAGAAGAGGCTAACAAATTTCGTAAATGTTTAGGAATATGGAAAGCAGAATTTATCCCATCTCTTGGTCGCTCTGGAGGTCTAGCACTATTGTGGGATCCCAGGAAAGCTGCGACCCAAATAACCCACATGAATATAAACTGGTTGTCCGCAGTAATAAGAAGTCTAAAATCAGATTTAAATTTTAACCTAATCAACGCCTATGGGCCAAACTCTAATGAGGATAAAAACATAGTTTGGAGAGAAATTCAAAACATTCTAACTGAGACTAGAGATCAACCTTTCATCATTGGGGGTGATTTCAATGCTATTCTTAGCATAGATGAAAAATTCGGCGGATCCCAATATATCTCCCAATCTCAAAAAGAGTTTAGCAAATGGGTTGAGTATAATAACCTAGTCAACATTAACACCAGCAATGGTAAATACACTTGGAATAATAGAAGAGTAGGTTTCAGCCACATAGCTGAAAAACTAGATCAATTTTTCACAAGGAGTAGTGCTGAGAACTTTAACCATTCAGTTAGTGCTGAGATCCTTCCTGAAGCAGGATCGGACCATTTCCCGGTTAGACTTACCTTAACGGAGAACTCTAAACCCTCCAGAAGCTCGTTCAAATTTGAATATATGTGGTTCCAAAACCCGGATTTCATCAACCTCCTTGAGGAGTGGTGGAATCAAATCTCGGTCAAAGGTTCAAAAATGTTCTGTCTGGTAGCCAAATTAAAAATTATCACAAACAAAGCACTAGAGTGGAACAAGAACCATTTTAACAATATTTTTGAAGAAAAAATCAAGACAGAACAAGAATTAGCCTCTTTAAACGATATGGTAATAGAACTAGGCATGAACGAATCAAGCTACCATAAAGAAAAAGAGTTGCTGGCTAGATATAATGGCATCCTCCTCAAGGAGGAAATCTTCTGGAAATAGAAATCCAGAGAATCATGGCTTAGAGAGGGAGATAGCAATACAAAAATTTTCCACAACTCCACTAATATTAAAAGAAACATAAACAGAATTTCCAAAATTGCCTCATCGGAGGGCCACACTACAGAGGATCCTAAGGAAATCTCAAATATATTAACAAATTATTATAACTCTCTCCTTAACACTACAAATGCCACAGATCTTTTGTCCCAAAAGGAAATGCTTTCTGATATCCCAAAGCTGATTACGAATACAGATAATAAAATGCTTAACAATAGGCTTTCACTAGAAGAAGTTAAAACTGCGGTCTTCCAAATGCATGCGGATAAAGCACCAGGCCCAGATGGTTTCCAGGCTAGTTTTTTCCAAAAATGTTGGCATTTTTTGGGTGAAGAGGTTTGGCAAGCGGTGGAAGCCACTAGAAATTCAGGTTCCATACTTAGTGAAATTAACAATACTTTCTTTACTCTCATCCCAAAAAAAGACAACGCCGCGGACCCCGGAGATTTTAGACCTATTTCACTTTGTAATACTATTTATAAGATCCTCTCAAAATGTCTAGCTAATAGGATTAAACTCACCCTTCCCAAAATAATCTCAGAAGAGCAAACAGGCTTTGTTGCCAATAGATCGATCCTAGATGGCATCATCATAGCACAAGAAATAGTCCATACAGCACAGATAACCAAGGAACCGAGCATGTTAATGAAAATAGACATTCAAAAAGCATATGATAAAGTGGATTGGAGATTTCTTTGTAAATGTATGGAAGCATTTGGCTTCTCAAAACAGTGGATTAACCTTATATTTAACTGCATCTCAACACCCAAAATTTCTATTCTTATCAACGGCTCTCCGGAAGGCTTTTTTAATATATCTAGGGGCATTCGTCAAGGAGACCCGTTATCCCCTTTTCTATATGTTATTATGGCAGAAGCGCTGGGTAGATCTATTCATAAACTGCACTTAGAAGGTAAAATCTTGGGCCTAAAAGCTGCGGAAAATATTGCAAATACAACCCACCAACAATTCGCGGATGATACAATTTTACCAGGGGCTGCCACTATTCAGGAGGCACATGCCTTTAAGAGTATAATTAAAACCTATGCAAAGGCTTCAGGACAACATGTCAACCCGACAAAATCAGAAATCTTCTATATCAATACTAATCAGAAATTAGAATTAGACATTTGTGGTATAATGGGGTACAAAAAAGGTATATTCCCATGTAAGTACCTGGGCATAGATCTAGATACAGGCATACTGTCGACCAAACTTTGGCAACAAGTTATTTCCAAAGTCCAGAGTAAGAAATGCTCTTGGAAAGGAAAGTGGCTAACTAAAGCAGGCAGAACCACTATGATTAAAGCTTTCCTTTTAGCCATACCCACATACCATCTATCGGTCCTCCCCCTCCCAATGAAAGTCAAAAAAGATATAGATAAAATACTCCGTGATTTCTATTGGCAAGGACCTTCTGAGGACAAAAAAATAGCTCTTATCAAATGGGAAACATTATGCAAACCTATCTCTAAAGGAGGCCTCGGCATCAAAAACTTATGCTGGCAAAATCAAGCCCTTGGGGCCAAACTCATTTGGAAAATGTACCAAGAATCCAGCAGCAAATGGGCTTCTATTCTTATACATAAATACATTCTTAATGCGGACCCCATCAACATCTTTAGATCTCAGTCGCATGTTAAAGGCTCAAGGATCTGGAATTTTATCAAGGAATGTAGGGAGTTAATCTGCAAACATCTAACATGGGATGTAGGGGATGGAAAACTAGCTTTATTCTGGGAGGATTCCTGGGCAGGTCTCCCCCCACTCAAAAATCTTGGCTTCTCCAAGGAATTCATGGAAGATTGCATTAAAAATATAGGTCCCTACCTCAAGGACTACCTAGGTAAAAGGAATGGTAGTAATTGGGATATCGCTGACTCTATTAGTGAAACTTGGAAAGAAAAGCAAACCCTCCTATCTTTTATATCTAGTAAGGAACTGGGGATCAAGAATAGATCTGATAATTTAATATGGATAGGCTCTAATAATGGCAACTATTCAGTTAAGGATGGATACAAACTAATCATTAAAAGCCAAAATATGGATAATATAGACATTCCTCTGAACCTTTGCTGGAACACTTCTTGCCTCCCCAAGGCTGGTATGTTTCTTTGGGCAGCCTTACAAAATAGAATTTTGACTGCTGATAGGCTCACTAAATTAGGATTTGAAGGTCCTTCTAGATGCCCGCTTTGCGAAAATCATATAGAGGATGTTAATCATATCTTACTTAACTGCAATTATTCCCAAAAGTGTTGGAACTGGCTTCACCAAAGCTTAGGTTGGAAGTCTGCTGCACATTGTGACTTGATCAGTAATCTTAGAGCCTGGCCCCTGTTATATAAAGATAATCTCTTCAAAGACATATGGATAATAGCCCCCTCCATACTGACATGGGAATTATGGAAAGAAAGAAACAGAAGAATCTTCTTAGATCAAAAATTAACCTGGAACACAATTACAAACAAGATTGAAGCATCAATCGTAGAAATTATTAATAATAAACTCAAAGATAAATCTAGTTATGAGGATACGTTTAAAGGATGGGATAACAAAATCAGGGTCAAGTGGCCTAAATTAGACATCCCGCCCCTCTATGGTAAAGGGGGCCACAAAACTGCTTCGGATAGAGCAAATTGTAAATGGATTCCCCCCAAAGAAGGTTGGTATAAACTCAACTTTGACGGTGCTTCCCGCGGCAACCCAGGGATATCAGGCATAGGAGGAATTATTCGAAATTGCAAATCAGAAATCATTGCAAAATTTTCTAAACCCATAAGTCCTACAACTAACAACATGGCAGAGTGTTTAGCAGCTCTAGAAGGATTAAAACTATGCAAAAGACTCAAAATATCAAAATTATTCATCGAGGGCGACTCACAAATCATTATCAATGCAATCCGATCCAAAAGAACGCCTAATTGGGTTTTAAACTCAAAATTAGAAGAATTATACCCACTACTGGATGGCTTTCACAACATTGACATTAGACATACATACAGAGAAGGTAATTCAGAGGCTGATAAACTTGCCAACCTAGGGGCAGATGGTGTCACTACCCTGGATCTTCATTCAGACTCCCCTTAATATCATACTCCCTCTGCCTTTTCCCCGGGTCCAAGATTATAGCTATATTCAGGGATTTGGCTGCTCTATCAGATTTCCTTCAATCCTTGTTATTTAATCAATTTTTTCTATATATGGCTGTAAGATTTAGCTGTACCTCTTTGTGGCCCCTCCTACAGTTATTTTCTTAATCATGTCCCTCCCTCTCTTTAGGATTTATATTAGATTCCTCTTCTCTTTTGTTTAGGTAGGCTTCACCCTGCTCGCATTATGTTCCCTGCCACATCATGCATCCTTAGGCCATTGCATCTCGGATATCCTTTAGCACCATTCTAGACTGATATTCCTCTTTAAGTTCACATGTTTAGAATTCACTGCTAGCTCGATTGTATCAATGTTTCATAAGCTTAGGTCCCTGATGCTTCTTTAGGTTACAACCGGCAGGTGTACTTCTCCCCGATATCCCTATTGACATTGGCTGGATATTTTTTCCTGATGAGCAGTTTTAGATGGCTTCCCCTAATATATTAGGAGTACTCACATATGATGACGCCTACACCTATTTATATATACAATAACATATATACATATTTACTTATATATATATTACTATATATACACATAGGTATCTGTGGCAGCATATAGGAATACTCTGAATATTTTCTATATATATAGGTATATATATATATATTTTCAATATGTATATACTTATATATATACATTCTTTTCTTATCCTCAAGGTGCATTATATGGTTTGGTATGCCTTTTGTGATATGTGCTTACACTTCTGTTGTCCTTTCTGTGGCTACTGTCCATCTATCTTCAGTAGCAGATTGTTGTTCTCATCCCTAGTCTTCTTTTTACCATATCCTGATTAGCTGTTTAGTTGAGCAACTTTCATATAATCTAATAAAGCATTCATATATATATATATATATATATATATATATATATATATATATATATATATATATATATATATATATATATATATATATATGAACAAATTCAAAACTTCTTATATATTGAAATATTCATAACTTTAATTATTGCAACATGGATAACTAGGCTTCATCTTCACAACATGGATAACCAAATTAAGGGTGTTAGGTATAGCTGCTTTAATTTTAGTTTCAATCATAATCATACTTCTTAGAAATGCTTATACCATCTTACTCATTGTTAAATAAAGTTTTTTCATTGCATCTTGTTGAGTCTAATTTTAGTCTGGGTTATCTAGTCCCAACCTCCAGTTTGGATTACTAAAGGTTAATGTGAATGGTATAGATGTTTAAATTCAAGTTAAGTCCTTATAGAGATACTTCTTTTGATAATTAAAATAATAATGTAAATGAATGGGCTTATAGTCATGGTTTAGCTCTACATTTATAATTGTGGGTTACCCTTAGTAGTTGGTAGCAGTGTCTGTCTGGCTGTTTCCAAGTATCAAAACTTTACAGAAGCAAGGATCTTCATCCGATCAGAACAGAACAAGGTATACAAGACCTATGGAGCACCTCACGCAGCAGGCATATACAGATGATATTTCAAACTAGTACGAAATCATCGCACCAAATGTAAAAGAAACTCACTTAAAACAACATATGTTTCAAGAAGAAGGGTTTACCCTCTAAATGTATGATATTATATTGAGCACTACGCAAAGAGTTGCTCCACTCAGTTCTTGTATATACCATTTTGTCCTCGACATTTGTCGAGCTGTGGGTATGCCCATAGTACTTATGTTTGTTTTCAATCTCGGACATTGCCGAGTCGTGGGTATGCCCACGTATTATGTATATTTACAGGACCTATGGTCCTAGGCAAGGCTGGAGGTTTTCTCTACCCCGCTCTTTCCTACCAACGCCTGCATCGAGCAGGGTTTCTTTGTAAAAACATCTTTAAAAATTAATAAAATATTAAGGGCTTAGGCCTTTTACCGATCAAAAAAAAAAAAAGTACACTTTCCAATGAGATGGAATCTTTTGACTTTTGAAATAGGTTCTTGGCTCTTTATCTCAACCACTCATTATTTTGCCTCTTCATCATCTCCATTGATTTTGCCTCTTGAGAATCTTGAGCACATGGATCAACCAAGATTTAATCTCCACCATTGCTCATTTATTTTTGCCTCTTAATCTTGACCATCCTTTCATTTCTAAATTTATTTAAAAGGAAACTCTCTCCCCATCTCTTGCATTATCTCGTCCTTATAGCATTCTTAGCTTCTTGAGATCTTGAAATCTTATTGCAGGTTCTTGGAGTATTGGCATCTTAGCATCTTGGAATCTTGGAGTCTTACAATCTTGGAATCTTGGAGTCTTGCAATCTTGGCATCTTGGAGCTATGGTATTCTTAGATCTTTCATATTGAAGCATTGCATCGTCACTATTATTTTCTTTCTTGCATCTAGCTTAATCCATTTCATCTTAGATCTACTTTTCTTGCATTCTTACATATCATTTTAGCTTAGATCTTGCATCTCATCTTAGATCTATTTTGCATTATCATTTTAATATTCCATTATATGGTGCACCTTGCAAGGGTCTTTCTTTAAGGTTCATTTGAGAGCCATCCTTCATAATATCTACATGGTTCTTGCACGTCATTGATAGGAAGCTATAAGCCGCTTCTTGAGATCTCCTTCTTCATGGATTCCCTCAAGTGTAATGGTTTATAGAAGTGACCTCACTTTTTGGTACACATAAGTTGGATTCCAGTTTGAAGAAGAAGAAGAGAAAGCCATTTGTCGGTGAACCACCACCAGAGATAGAATAGTAAGGGACAAATGGCGTTATCTGTCATCTTCCAAATTTTTTTGTTTAAATTGTTTGATATTGACAACTCCAACTTCTCCCACATCTAAATCTTGTTGCAATCCATCTTTATAAATGGATTTCTAAGACTGGGAGAAGGACCGCAAAAAATTTGTAAATGAGTCTTTCTTTCTGAGAATAGAGGTTTCTATAGACAGTCAAGTGATGTGTATAGCTTTTGGTTTTTTAGGCTTGTGCAAAGAAACTTAATGAAATAGATGGTGTTCTAATTATTTATGGTGTTTTATTTTGAGTCTAGTCTGATATTGTGATGTAAGAATTTCAAGGAAATGAATACAAAAATTCAACAAAAAATTGTTGCTCTAAATCTTATCTCCTCCTGTGCTATTTGGTAATTTTTTGTGTCTTGTGAAAAAATTGCTCAAGATCACAGTTGCAATTTGTTTAAAAATTGTATGTCAAATCATGCTTTTCTTTTGATTCAAGGAGTTAAGTAATTTTTTAGTATAACTTGACAAAATTATAGGGTGTTAAAGAAGGATTTGTCATGAGAAGAAGGTTTAAAGTCACACTAGATTTTCATTTACAAGTTAGGCGAATAGATCATCAAATCATGATGAGGATTACTTCAAATAATGCCTAATGAATAAGGCATTGATCAAAGAAAATACAGTTAAGAAAATATTCATTTTATCTCACAGTTAAATATCAAAGTTTAAATCAAATCTTTTAAATTCAAGTTGTGGATCTGAGTTGTTAAAGCTTCTGATTATCTTGTAAGTGAGTTAATAGTGTGATTATCTCTCACAATATTACTTAATCTTCATAAGTAAGAGAATAATCATGGGCATTTATCTGCTTTGTTATAAATTAGTGAAAAGTGATGTTAATAAGT
The DNA here is from genome assembly GCA_027943335.1 of Chamaecyparis obtusa. Classification (NCBI taxonomy): domain Eukaryota; kingdom Viridiplantae; phylum Streptophyta; class Pinopsida; order Cupressales; family Cupressaceae; genus Chamaecyparis; species Chamaecyparis obtusa. The sequence goes on from BSBK01007568.1 coordinate 316,719, forward strand.
AAATAAGTCTAATCCTAGGTTTACACGCATGAATTTTGCAGAGTTCAAAGTGTAGAAAGCATAATAGCTTTGTTAGTTGGTCCTTGTTCCTATTTGGGTGTATTGATCATGTGGTTTAGCTAACCCCTAGGTACATCTCTTCATTATTCAAGGTGGTTCAAATTCTATCAAATCAGAAGCCCACAATTTGGCAGTGAGCCTCTTTGTATTGGTAGTGAGCCTATTTATATTTAAGGGTAGTTATCATGACTAGTAGTGATCCTTATCTGTAGTGAGAACAACTAGCAGTTAGACTTTGTACAAATCACCTTAATCATTGTCACCTTAACATGTGTTTAATTTCATGAGAATTAGCTTCTCTGTGTTTTTTCCCAATTTGGGTTTTCCACGTAAATCTTGGTGTTCTTTGTGTCGATGTTCCTATGTTTACATTATTAAAATTTTCTATGGATTTTTTATGTGCTTAACCGATAAATCATAGGTTTTTATTGCTATTTTTTAATAGTTTATCGATAGAGAAAAAAATTGTAAAGTGTGGGAATAAATGATTCGCTCCCCCTCTCAATTATTTGGCATGTTCAATAATTGGCATCAGAGCTTGGTTCCTCAGTGAAAAGCTTAATCTCTTAAGGAAGACATGATTAGACATAAATTAAACATTACCACATTTGATGGATCAGACTACAATTCATGGAAATATCAGATTAAAGGTTATTTGGCTTCAAGTGGTTACAAGACCTAGAAGCATGTGGAGACAAAGTATGTCTTTCCTCAAAATAACTTAAACACTCATGATGAAAAAGAGACGCATGAGGAGAATGAAAAAGTGAGGTATGTTATCACTAGTACTTTATTAGAGATTGAATTGGCTAAAGTTATTTCTTTGAAGACTTCTTATGAAGTTTGGGAAAATCTAAATGAGATCTATAAAGGAAATGATAGGGTTAAGTTATCTAAGAAGCTTGTGACTAAGAGACACTATGAGAATATTACAATGGAAGATGGTGAGGATACTAAAAGATGTTTTTAGAGAGTAGATAATGTTTTGAATGAATTAAAGAACCAAGGAGGCACTATTACCGATGAAGATTTATGGAAAATATTTTGATGACATTACTAGATAGTTACAATGATCAGATCTCAGTAATTGAGAAGGTGTATGATCTAAAGAAATTCACCAAAGAAGACTTATTTGGAACCCTGATTGCATTTGAGATAAGGAATTTTAGGAGAGAGAAGAGAAGATCAGAGACAACTTTCAAGGCAACTAAATTAGATGAAGATCCTAACGGTGATGATGATGAAGAATTTGAAGTAAACTTTGCAAGAATATTTAAGAAAGGTGCCATAAAGTACAAAGGTATGTTACCTCTGAAATATTTTATATGTATTAAAATTGGTCTTTTGGATACTAAATGTTCAGAGAAGGATCCTTGATAAAAATTTAAAAAGTTTAATAAGAAGGTTTACTATGTGAATGAAAATGCTAGTATTTTAGATGATGAATAAGAAGCAGAAGATTATATGTTTTATGTTGAAGAAGATAAGAAATAAGAAATTAATATTTCTAACATTTGTGCTAAGGATAATGATGATGTTAAAACTACTTTATATGTTAGAAGAAAGAAAAATGAATCATTAATTTATAGTGGTTGTTCTCATCATATGATTGGAGATAAGACTAAGCTTGTTTCACTTGAAAAATATGATGGTGGTCCTATTAGATTTGGTGATGATAAGGTTGCTTACATTGTCAATAGAGGATATATTAGTTTTGATGGAAATAATAACACTAACAATGTCTATTATGTGATGCATTCAAGGATGGAGAAACCTTAAGGAGATCGGTCCAACCCTTGCAGCCTATACAACACAATAGAAGCAACAAGACAAAATAGCAAGAAAATGAGAGATTCAGCCTTTTATTATCAGTGGTAAATTATTTACAATAGATTTGAAACATGCATCCTTACATGCCAAGAATACATGCCTTATTACATTCAAAACCCTTAAAAATATAGCCTAATTAAGCCAATTAATCTAAGATATCATCCCCACAACCTCCCCCCTCTTTTTTGCTTAGGAAAAATTCCATAGCTATATAGCAATTTGCATCATCGATCGGCCCAAAAAATATTACATTTTCCCAATAATTAAGAAAATGTGTTACAACAAAAAGGTTAGGCCCCAAATCCTTAGTAACAACTTCCAATGAAATGATTAAGAGATGTGACAACACAAATATGTCATCATCCAACAGATCCGGCACGATCGCGCACAGAAAAACCAACGGGTAGATTAGAAAAGGATCAGAAAACCATAATGACTGGCCAGAAAATGAAGAACAAGAAAGTCCCACAAATAATTTGTCATAACTCGGGCGTGATCATAGGATAAGCTTCAGGATGATGCCAAGAACACATTGTAGTGATTGCAACTCAAAAAGAACAAGCACATATCGACCACTAACAAAAACACCAGGTTGATCAAACAAGAAAATAGGAAAATAAACATTATTTTTGTTGATGCAAGGTTGCCAATATCCTAAGATTCTCCTACATCAGAGACCCCATGGAAAATAATATTTTCCATAAGAGAAACTTATGAACATTTAACAAGCCATGGAACATAAATCTCATGCTTTTTTTTAATCCAAACATCATGTTCATCTACAACTCTTTGCCTCTACACCTCTGCACTCTCCCCTATTAGATCAATCAACTTACTCCCCTTTGTACTCTCTGTCATATCTTCTATCAAAATCAGGGCTCATATTATTACCTCTTCCCTTTGCATAAGTAATCTACCTCTATTACAAACCTTCATTGGTTAAACAACCAAGGTCCTATGTTGCTTCTCTTTACCTTTCATACAAGAAGATGCCAACTTTCCTTCATCAAATCCACCTTCAAGATCCTTCTTCCAATCCATACTAATCTTTGTAGTCTGCTTCTCTGAACAATGCCTCTTTACCATACTTAAATTCCTTGCACTTCTCCCTTCTTCTTCCTTAAAAGGAACTAGAGTAAACTTATTTCCATCCTTCTCTATTGTGACCAAATTTATTCTGCAATCATGAATAGCTCCTCTATCAAATTGCAAAGTTTTTTCTAATAGAACATGACAAGAACTCATAGACACCACATCACATAAAACTTCATTTATGTAAGTTACAATGTTAAAGTTAACCAAACATTATTCTTTCACCTCCACCATGTGTTCATCTTAAAACCAACTTATCCCATAAGGACAAGGATGTTTAAGCCTCTTCAATCCAAGCTTCTACACCATATCTTCTGATAACAAGTTTTTAGTACTACCACTATCCATAACAACCTTACAACATTTATCTCCTAATTTGCAAACAGTCCTAAATAAATTATTCCTTTGTATAGGTTCATCTTCCTTTCCACTCAAAATGACTCTCCTAAGCATAAGAGACTCTCCTATCTAAGGCTATGTGTCATTCATCAAAAACTCATCAATATTTTGTTCCTCATGTGCCACAAGATTTTGTTTTCCCATGTTCTTACTAGATCCTTCAGAATATTAAAAATCCCTATGTCCTATGCCACCACATTTGAAACAAGTACCTTTAAAGTCCTTTCTACCATTCCCTCTTCTAGGTATCCTCTGATCAGATTCAACTTCAATAGTTTGATTCTCTTTGTCATTGCTTCTAACTTGTGTCTCCCTCCCTCTAGGGTTACTTATTCTCTTCAACTTATCTTCTTCTCTTAATGCATACTGATAAGCATCCTCAATAGTATAAAGCCTCAACATACTCAACTCATTCTGAATATTAAATGTTGGGCCATTAAAATTACCTAGCCACCTTCTCCTTAGATACTTCTTTGTGACCAGATCTGATAGTTATCTTTTAGAATTCCTCGGTATATTCTTCCACGCTCATGTCTTTTTTCCTCAAGTACTGGAATTTCTTGAACAACTCTAACTCATAATCCTCATGAATTAATTTATCTTTTAACCTAGTAACCATCACCTTCCATCTAGTGATTTTTTTCTCCCCGTTCTCCTCTCTATCTTTCTGTAATTCCTTCGACCATAAGGAAACATGACCCTTCAACTTAGTCTATGTGAACCTAACCCTTTGTGGATCTCTAACATCTTCAAGCTCATAGTAATCTTCTAACTCTCCAATCCATTCTATCAAATCCTCATGATGCAATGAACCGATGAAAGTAGAAACATCCATCCTATTATTATTACTTACATGTGTCATCGCTCTCAAAAATCTTTCTTCCCCTACTGGGATCTCAGCATCTACAGCCTCAAGATCTTCAGAAGCATCCCCATATTCCTCTTTAGTCTTAGGATTCCTTCTCAATCTAGTCAATGCATTTGTGATCTCATTCCTCATCTCAACTCTGGAATCTTCCATCATTTTTTCTAACCTTCTAGGGTTCATCCTTCTAGGTGGCATTTTCCAATCCTCATGTACAACAACCTCTTCACTAGTGATCTATTGTAAGACGCTCCTCCAACCAATGATCTATACACCCTTGATATGCCTTCAACTCTCAATAACCAACAACAAACCTTTCCTAGCCACCTTATGTAATTCTTCTATGATTGCAAGTCAAATCTTCACTCTGCCACCTCATGTTCAACAGGTCCAAGGCTTCACAAGTCAGGAACTTAGATCTACCAAGACAAGAATCTCAACCTCATTCAACCTTAACCTTTTTCAACCTTTCTCTCTGATACCACCTGATGCAATCAAGGATGGAGAAACCTCAAGGAGATCGTTCCAACCCTTGCAGCCTATACAACACAATGGAAGCAACAAGACAAAATAGAAAGAAAATGAGAGATTCGGCCTTTTAATGTCATTGGTAAATCATTTACAATAGATTTGCAACATGTAGCCTTACGTGTGAAGCATACATGCCTGATTACATCACAAATCATTACAAATCTAGCATATCTAAGACAAGTAATCTAAGATATCATCCCCACAAGCTTCCCCCTCTTTTTTTCTTAGGAAAAAGTCCATAGCTTAAATAGAAATTTACATCATCGATTGGCCCAAAAAAGATTACATTTCCCCAATAATTGAGAAAGCATATTATAACAAATAGGTTAGGCCCCAAATCCTTAGGAACAACCTCCAATGAAAGGATTAAGAGATATGACAACACAAATATGTCAGCCTCCAACATAAAAAAAAAAGATTTGGCACAATCACGCATGTAAAATCCAACTAGTAGATCAGAAAATGATCAGGAAACTACAATGACCAATCAGGAAACGAAGAATAGGACAGTCCCACAAAGAATCTATCATAACTCAAGCAGGATGTATCCAAATGAGAAGTGATCATAGGATAAGCTCCAAGATGACGTAAGGAACACATTTTAGCAATCAAATCAAAAAGAACATACAGATACCATCCATTGATAAAAACATCAGGATGATCAAACAAGAAAATAGGAAAACAGACATTTTTTTGTTGATGCAAGATTACAAAGATCTTAAGATGCTCCTGCATCATTATGTGAAGGGTTTATATCACAATTTGTTGAGTGTTGGACAGATGTATGAGAATGGATATGATGTTATTTTCAAGAATGAAGGATGTGATATTTGGAAGAGATATAGAGATGTGATTGCATTTAGAAAAAGGATAGGAAGGAACATGTACCAGCTTGAAGGTTCTTTAGAAGGATGTTGTTGTCTTTGGTACCAGAGGATGTGTCACATCAACTTTGATAATTTGGTAAGAATAAGTTCATCTCGAGTAGTGAGAGACTTACCTAAATTGTGCAAGCTAGATAATTTGATTTGTAAAGGATGTCAAGAAGGAAAATAGAGAAGAGAATCATTCAAAGAAAAAGACTATTCATCTACCATTTTACTGGAGTTAGTGTGCACCAACATTTGTGGTCCTACCAAAACAAGAAGTTTTCAAGGTGAGAGATACTTTATACTTTTCATTGATGACTATTCAAGATTGACTTGGGTTGCATTTCTTAGAGAAAAATCAGAAGCATTTGAGAAGTTTAAAATATTCAAGGCTAGAGTTGAAAATGAATGTGGTAAAAGTATTAAATGCTTAAGATCTAAAAAAGGAGGAGAGTTTAATTCTAATGTGTTTGAGAGTTATTGTGAAAAATATGGGCTTAAGAGATAGTTTTCAGTAGCTAGAATACCACAAAAGAATGTTGTAGTGGAAAGAATGAACTAGATAATTCAGAAGGCAGCAAGAACCATGTTGAAGGAAGCAAGTTTATTAGAAATATATTAGAGATAAGCAGTACATACTACTATGTATACTCTGAATAGATTTTTATACCAGAAGAAATATGGAAATACATCATATGAGCTATGGTGTGAGAGAGTACCTATAATTAAGTACTTCAAAATATTTAGAAGAAAATGTTACATAAAAAAAGATGAAGATAATCTTAGGAATTTTGACAACATAGTAGATGAAGGTATATTTTTGGGATACTCTACAAGAAGAAAGGCTTACTAGTGTTACAAAAAAAGGATTAAAAAAATTGTGGAGAGTGCAAATGTGAAGGTTGGTGAAGACTTTCAAAAGGCTCCTAAGAGACATACTGATTATAAATCTAATACAGAAGACAAAGGAAATGATAGTAAGAAAGAAGAAGAGAATACTCAATAGACACCGACATCTACAACTAAGAAACCAAAGTATGTAAGAGAAATCATTCTAAGAATCAGATTGTTGGTGATAATAACATATGAGTTGTTACTAGGATTAGAGCAACACAAGATCACTCTTTGTTGTGTCTACTTTCAGATATTCAACCTGAATCTATGGAAGAAGCATGCAATGATCCAAATAGGGTAAATGCATTGAAGGAAGAACTTGATCAGATTGAGAAGAATCAAACCTAGGAACTTGTGCCTATACTGACAGATAAGAATGTGATTAGTACAAAGTGGGTGTACCAAAAAAAAGCTAGATGAGAATGGTAAAGTGATAAGAAACAAGGCAAGGCTAGTTTGCAAAGGTTATACTTAGATTGAAGGAATTGATTTTGAGGAGACTTATGCTCCTATTTCTCAAATGGAGGCTATTAGAATTTTTTTTCATTTGCAAAACAAAAGGATTTTAATGTTTGTCATATGGATGTGAAGTTAGCATTTTTGAATGGAGAGCTGAAGGAAGAGGTTTACATTAAGAAACCAGAAGGTTTCAGATTAGAAGAACCAGAAGTAGTATGCAGATTGAAGAAGGCATCGTATAGTTTGAGGCGGGAACCAAGATCCTAGTATAGCAGATTAGACATATTTTATTGGACATAAATTTCAGAAAGGTTCTGTGGACAACAATCTATATTACAAGAAATATTTGGATCAGATCTTGATTGTTGTGGTGTATGTGGATGATATTATTTTCAGAGGAAAGGATGATTTGTAAAAATTATTTGCGGAGGAGATGCAAAAATAATTTGAGATTTTTGTGATGTTAGTTTTATAAAGAGCTAAGAGGGGGGTGAATCAGTGCAACCACATATCTACAAAAAAATTTCATAAACTTCCAAATAAATCAACATGCAAAGATAGATGTAACCTAGAAGCATAGCAAATAAAACATCCACAAATAGTCAACAAGGACACCAATATTTTTTCTTGGAAACCCTTGTTATAGGGAAAAACCATGGTGAGAATTATCACCCACTAATCTCACTGCTGCAGCAATAATATATGCCCTTTTAGGAGAATGATATCACCCTATTAAGGGTATACCCGGTTAAGAGTACATATAGCCCGGTTAGATGCTATTACAAAGTCTTGTTAGGAACTACCATATTAAGGGGTTTAAAAATCCTTCTGAGAGTCACCCTATTAAAATATTTAATCTTCAGACGAGTTGGGATCTTGCTTACCCTATTAGGAGTAACCTTGTTAGAGGATTTTGACCGCAAGCCTATTAGAACTTGCCTTTAGTAAGAAACTCAAAGAATGTCCTGATGATGGAACCTTCTACCTAGAAGATTCACTTTTGTACTGCGCAATGTGTTGTTCTGATCGCACTAACACTTCTGACACACTTATGCACTTCGCCTTCAACAATCGCAATCACTGTATCATCAACAAACAACCATAACTTAACGATTTCATCTCCTTATATAGAACTTTAAGTCGATGGAATAAACCTAAAATGTGTTACCTAAGTCGGCCTTAAATTCATGTAAAATTATTTGACTGAGCGTGCCAATGTACCAATTTGAAATCCTCAATATCGGCCCTACACAGTTCAACACTCAAACTGATTAGTCTTTGACTTTGACTCCAGCAGTGAATCGGTTTATCCAACTTGATTAGACTTGTTGACTGTTCTTGTTGATATCACTGATGTTTTCCTCAAATCTCAGCATGTATGTTGAATCTATTTAAGCGATCATAGATGTAGGTAAACATGACTCTGTAGATACTTCATGATCAATCACACCATCTAAATCATCAAGACGATCATCGCACACTGAATTTACCAATATAGACTATATTATCACTGGTACATTGGATACTTCAAAAAATCCTTGTGCAATAACCTTTACCACTAGTATATCTGATCTGACTTGCTCATTACACTTTTTTGCCAGCAATGACAACACCAAAACTCACCTTAAGCATCTAGGACTTGATCATCTTCATCATAATGCCAACACATGATATGAGAATTGAATCTCTTTCTTTGATTGTAGGTAAATCAAAATAGTAAACGCATTTTCATTTCTCAGTCCAAGTATGTCAAGGAATTACTAAAGAAATTTGGATTAAAACTCCAAACCGGTATGTACTCCCTTTTTTACTGGTTGTAAGTTTTTAAGGAAGATGAAGCACTGAAAGAAGATGCAAGTAAGTGCAGATCAATGATTGGTGGTTTGTTGCACCTGACTGCTACTAGACCAAGTATCATGTATGAAGTATGCTTGGTAGGTAGATTTCAGCAAGAACCAAAAGAATCACATGGTATGGAGGTGAAAAGGATATTCAGATATTTGAAATGAAGAGAAGATTTTGGTTTGTGGAATCCAAAAGGTCTAGGTTTCACACTGATAGCTTATACCGATGTAGCTTGGGTAGGATGTTTGGATAACCAAAGGAGTAATAATGGTGGAGCTTACTTTCTTAACTTCCCATTATTTGCTTGGTCAAGCAAGAAGTGGTATTTTGTAACTCTATCAATTGTTGAATTAGAATGCATCCACTTGTTGTACTTAGGTATTATTTATGAAACATAATTTGAAAGATATAGGAATTACTTTTGAAGAGGCAATTTCAATCATGTGTGATAATACTAATGCTATAAGTATGTCCAAGAATCTAGTCTAGCATTGCAGAAAAAAGAAAATATATCTATTAGGTATCATTTTATCAAAGAGAAGGTGTTGGATGGTGAAGTGAAACTTGAGTACAAGCCTACAAAGGAGCAGATAGTAGACGTATTCACAAAACCTGTGAAAGGATAATTTTGAGTATCTAAGGAGAAAGCTAGGCATTTTGTCCCTTCTTGTGTTTCCTAAATGCGTCGGTGTGTGCATTGATCCAACATGTTGCATAATTATTCTTTTCTGGATCAGTTATTGGCGGCTTCCTCTCACGAGGAGTAGAGTGAGTTTTTAAGGGGGAGTTTGGCCCTTTGTTATTGTTTTCAAAGGGGGAGAAATTTAGAGAAGTTGGGGAGCTATGTTGGAGAGTTGTAAACTTTGTTGATGATATCATTTAGAGTTGTTTACTTTGTTATTGATGTATGTTTCCATTAATGACAAAGGGGGATTGTTAGAATGTGAAGTTGATGATATTATTGTTGTTGTCATTAATGGTTGTCATTGATGTTGTTAAGGTTTTAAAATCATTGCAAATGTAATAGCACTATCTCATTGTATGTTTTTATGTATTTTCCAAATGCAACAATCTCTTCTATTTATATTGAGAATGAATCAAGAAGAGACATGTCCCTTCATGGGACATGTATATTCATTATTATGTAATTAATATAATGACAATTTTATATATATATATATATATATATATATATATATATATATATATATATATATATATATATATATATATATATATATATATATATATATATATATATATATATATATATATATATATATAATCATTTCTCATAATAATCATATAGTCAATATTATTTATCTGAGCGATGCTACAAATATCAACACTCCCTCTTAGCTAGGGAGAATAAATCAATCCAATTTTGACACTTATGACACTTGACAACATCAATCATATGATGTAAGCAATAAAGGCATCATCCTCATGATGTAATCAATAGAAACATAGTCTCAATATGTGGATTTCCTCCATTGGCGATTCTATCCACAAGCTCTCAAGTGGATTGCCTCCATTGGTGATTCTATCCACAAGCTCTCAAGTGGATTGCCTCCATCGACAATTCTATCTGCAAGCTCTCGTGTGGATTGCCTCCATCGGCGATTCTATCCACAAACTCACAAGCTTTAGTGTGGATTTCATCTATCGGTGATTCTATCCACAAGTTCCCGGGTGGATTGCCTCAATCGGCGATTCTATCCACAAGCTCTCATGTGAATTGCCTCCATCGACGATTCTATCCACAAACTCACGAGCTTTAGTGCGGATTGCCTCTATCAACGATTCTATCCACAAGTTCCCAGGTGGATTGCCTCAATCGGCAATTCTATCGACAAGCTCTCGTGTGGATTTCCTCCATCGGCGACTCTATCCACAAACTCATGAGCTTTAGTGTGGATTGCCTCTATCGGCGATACTATCCACAAGTTCCCGGGTCAATTGCCTCAATCGGTGATTCTATCCACAAGCTCTCGTGTGGATTGCCTCCATCGGCGATTCTATCCACAAACTCATGAGCTTTAGTGTGGATTGCCTCAATCGGCGATTCTATCCACAAGTTCTATCTATTATGATCGGTTTCAGCCATCACAAGATGTCTATCACAATAGAAGGTCAACTTATTGTAAGATCGTCACCTTACAATAACTTTTACAAATACAAGTGAAAAACATTTGGAAGTCGTCACTTCCTCATAATTTACACCGGGGGCAGGCCCATTAAAAACATTCATGATTCATTAGTATAATAATCAATTATATCCAGTTTACCTCATAAATGTTTCACCTTCAATAGTGAACTCCCTCTCAATCAATATGATCAAGATTGTCACAAGTTGACTGAACCATCTACTCCCTCTAAAGCTCAATTTTATCAACTTATTAACCTCTTTTGAAATATCAGACTCCCTTTTCATCTAGTCTCAATCATCAATTTGTTTGCAAGCATCAAGTTCTTTCTCCCTTGAATGCAATTATCTTGTTCTTCTGTCCTGAAGGTATGTCAAAGAGAGATTACAAATAGCTCACTAAACTATCTCAACCGTAAATACCAATAATAGAAGCATACAATATTTTACTAACCAATAGTATAGGATGAATTACAAACTCAAAAATTATGTGCATTAATAAAACATGAAATATTTATCTTTTATAAATTTCAACTATTTCATTGTGTAAGGTGAACCCATATAGAAAATATCATGCAAATTCAAAAAATGATGTCGTCGTTCTCAAACATTACTAGAATTATTCACATGAAATGTCTTGAATATCCAAAGGTTCTATACACTATGAAAACCTTCAATTTGATCAGATCTCCCTTCAAGTGGTTAGGCTTTTAAAGAGGGAACCTCGCTCTTTTACAAATTTTTGCATAGACCCGTACATAGTCGGTCATAACTTTTGAATCTGATATTTTCTCTCCAATCGCTCCGGTGAGATTTTTCTAAATTTGTTTATCACCAACATATCCAAAATTTAGAAAAATCCAACAGTGCATTTGTGAGATATGGTCCTCGTACTGAGACTGTATTTTCTATGACAGTCACACATTCATCATCAACAAACTACTCTCTTACGTTTGCAACTTGGCTCTGATACCATGTTAAGGTTTTAGGATCATTGCAAATGTAATAGCACTATCTCATTGTATGTTTTTATGTATTTTCCAAATGCAACAATCTCTTTTATGTATATTGAGAATGAGTCAAGAAGAGACATGTCCCATGAAGGGACATGTCTATTCATTATTATGTAATTAATATAATGATAATTATGATTTTATATATATATATATATATATATATATATCTTGAGTATTATATTAATTTCTCTAATATTTACATAATAATAATATTTATTTTATCAATTTAATTATTTAGTTATTATGAGAATAATTATATCTAACTTTATATATACATATATCAATGTATACAGTAATATCAATTATTATATATATTGATATATATGTATATATATAATAAATCATTTCTCATAATAATCATATAGTCAATATCATTTATCTGAGCGATGCTACAAACATCAACAGATGTCAACATATCCTATGCATTTCCATGGTTTGGTTGTATCAGTTAATGTGTATTGATAATATTGGTGGTATTAACAGCTATATTGATATTTTGTGTCTCGGTAGAAGGGTTCACTGACAAACGATCCTCTGGTGTTTATCCTTACTCTTTTCGGTGTTGGTTCTACATTGTGTGAAACATATGGTGGATCGGTTGTTTTAGGTCAATCCATTCTAAAACGTGTTCATTTGTGTTTCAGTCCCAACTATTGTTATGTAACGTGTTCTTCATATCTATTGGAACCGATGGATTTGGAGATGGTGTTGTGTGTTATCATGTGTGAGGCAATTTGTATTCATCAAGGTGGTCCACGATTCAATCCTTACCACCACAGGAATCTCTTAGTGCAACCTATTTCAAAATGTTTTTGGCCAAAATGATTGATGACATCAAGTAGTATAAGAAGAGAAATGGTTTCTATTGTTTGTGCGGCTTATGTTTTTTCTTGTATGTGAAGTGATTGCAAATCTGTTTCTGGAGATCTGTGTTGTTGATCGTGTGTGTGGCAGAGTGTTGGTGACAATAATCTCAGTGGTGGATTCAATTTCAAATATTTTAGCAGTGAGCCTCTTTGTATTGGCACTAAGCCTATTCATATTTAAGGGTAGTTAGCCCAACTAGTAGTGAACCTTACCTGCAGTGAGCACAACTGGCAGTGAGCCTTTGTACAATCACCTTAACCACTGCCACCTTAATAGGTATTTTTCATTTCATGAAAATTACCTTCTCCATGGTTTTTCCTAGTTTGGGTTTTCCATGTAAATCTTGGTTTTAAACTTGGATGTGTGAGATTTTGGGTTGGCGACTTTGGAGAGATCAATTATGAAGGATAGAATTAAGTAATTTTTCTTTTGTGGGGTTCCTTATGGAACTTCTTGCTGGTTGTAATGTTTCCTTAGTTGGGCCTTTTTCTTTGCTTTGATCCAAATAAATTTTTACCCCCTTTAAAGAAAATTGAACATATTTTAAGAATCATTTTGACTTGAGAAAACATATTTTTTTAATATAATATTAGTTACTTGAAATTTCTAAATTTACATATTGTATACAAAATCAAATTTCTTTAATTGCGTATTACTCTTATATATATATATATATATATATATATATATATATATATATATATATATATATATATATATAAAATTTTCCAAAGGGTTCCACCATGAGAGTGAAATTCTTTATTGCAAATGCCTTGGAATACAATTCGGCTATTATTGTGGTATCCTGCAGAAAACACCATGTCCAAATGCTCTAGAAGAAAATTTCAGAGTATTTTTGTGGTATCCCTCAAAGCAACACCATGTGGGTTGCTCAATAGCCCAACTCTAGCACTTCGCCAGGCTCAAAAAACTCGTGGCCCAACCCAAGAGACGTGATGAAATTGCCAGCAAAATAAGGGTGCATTAACGAGAACCCACATGTTAAGGCAAGAATCATTCCATGTGATATTCACCAATTAATAACCTAGACTCATTCGTGAACACTTCAACTTGTTAATTTCCAACTCCGAAGCATGTCACATGTTAGATGCCAAATCAGACATGGACCTTATTTCATTTAAATTTTATTTATAGGTTCACATCTTGAGCTGTGTCATTTGAAAGTCAGATTTTCTAATGTTCGGAAGGTGGATCCTCTCAGCTGGTAATTGCAATAAGAAAAGGTATAAAAGGTAAGTATGAAGGCATGATAAGAAGCATTATACCCTAGTGAAACTAGGAATAAGTTAAGGAAGCAGGCTTGGGTGTAGATAGCCTCGTATAAAATAAATAGTGGTTACAGTTCTAATATCCATTTGTAATCATATCTACCACAAACACGATACACATGCAATCTAAGCAAAAGTAGTTTACAACCCCAAAGATGTGGTTCCATGACCTTAAGCAAAGGCAAACTCAGAGTGAATATGAACTGATAAAAAAAATAGATGTCCAAGCATCTTTCTATTTTGAATGACAAAACAGATGATGAATCATTTGGAAAGTTATGTTTTTCAAGTGACTTTCCGTAGTAGCTTTTCTTGCTGACCACGTGAATCTTTAAGAATCAACTGCATAATATTTATATGGAAAATGTAAAAGTTCAAAAAAAACATTTCGGACAAGTGCAGCAAATCTATAAATCATTTGCTTGGCAGGAGAATAGCAATGTTAACAAACATCTTGAACAAGTGTACCACATCTATAAATCATCTGACTGGCACAGGCCTAAAGCACAAATTCTCTTGTACTCTCACACATGCAACCTGGGTCGAAAAGTGTTATGAACAAATCTTGTAGCCAATTTTCTTGTGACTTGTCGAGGCAAAGCTATTCAAAAAACTTTTGGAATTCTCTGACACACGAGAATTTCTTTCTAGTGAGACGGATACTCTCACAGCTAACGAATTACTAAGAATCAAATGGAATGGAACGAATGGTGCGTACTTTCCTGTAACGTCGAATAAGGCAAAAATTTTAACACATAATGCCAGACTTAGACATTTAGAGACCAATCATACGGTTGATATGAAACTTTTAGTTGATTACTACCCAATAATCCCAGCAATTGCTCTGCCGTGGCAGGCTCTAAGTAGTTTGCAACAAACTTCAGAACCTCTCTTTCATCCTTGCCAAAGTCACCACTATACCTGCCAAAGCCGATTTTAAAGTTAGGAACTACCGAATAGCATTTACAAGAAGTGGTTATCATTTTCGTATCTAGCAGCAGACCATGAAAAACGTTACTTTACCATTTCATAATCTTGCTCAGGGAAGCAGTATTGGTGTCCATATCAAGCAAGAATCCACCATCATTGAAAAAAATTCTTGCTGCTAGCCTTAATTCTTCATCGATACTTGCAGGTGAATAACATATGAAGGGAGGACTTGATTTTGCACCAGATACTAAAGCAAAATGAGCCAGATGTTCAGGAATTAACAAGGCAACCTGTTTCAGCAAATATCAGATCACCGTGAGGAAATAACATTAAAGCACCCCAAAAGAAAGAAACCACTTATGCAGTAAATTAAAGAATTTGCAGTTCTTTCCAAATTACCGGGTGTCATGCACAAGAACTAGTAACAACAGAAAGGTTTGTACAATGCTCAAGGAATAATATTTGTGTCAACAATACTGTTAATCATCTACACCTTGTCAGGTCAACAGTAAGAAAGTTATTGCACGTAAACACACAAACTTGTTTGTTCAAGAAGCATGTAACAGAAGTCCAAGACCAATTGTTGCAGTGCAGTCTCGTTACTTTCTTTTCTTTTATAGAAAGCGGTGACTTTTGATACATGAAAAGAGACTCAAGAAACCCATATGTAATTGGGAAAATAACCTCGAGTGTTAGTGGGCATTTCCATCCCCTCAAGTATTATAGAATGAATCAGCTTTATCCTTTGAGTAAGCATACTCCGCTCATACCCTTCTCTCACAGCGCTCTGCTCTGTTTTAACCATGTTAAAAGATCATAAGAAGCATTTGGGAAAAAGCATATCCTTTCTACTCTTAGTAATATATTTCAGAATAGTTCAATTGTCAGCTTCGCTCATATGTACTTTTTTATTGTCTTCTGTTCATTAATGTTCAATCAACTACTCAAATATAATACTAAGTAGTTTGTCCATAAGAAAGCGTAGATTTTGGACATCAAATAATCAAGGAAATCAAGAACATTTGGGGTAATGGAAATAAATCAAAACAATAATTGTCACCGGGTCTGTATACTGTAATCCAAAAGCTGTGCAACTACAAGGAAGAGAGTGTGATTACAAGTTGACAAGTGCGAACACTTCTAACCCTAAAAGAGAAGATGTGTCATTAATTCCAGACTGAGGAAGTCAACAAATGTCTATTTCTCCTTAGGAAAATCCATAAAGGAAGATGCTGAAATAGCTGTCAACAAAGTTCTTGAAATTTATTAGGAGATGGAAACAAAAAACGAAATCTCACCTTAACACGCTTGTCCTTTAACCCAAACGGCTTTGTCAGATTGTAAGGAGGTCTTTGATTACCACGAAGAACTCCATTTTGAATGGCTGAGAGTGAATAGGGATACCCACCAATCACGTACTTAAAGTCACCGAAAAATTTTCGCCGCTCGAGGGGCCCATTAGGTGGACCCCACATCACGATTGCATGAATTGCCATCATATTGTACAAATTGATGAAGAATGCAAGCTTTTCTTCTCTTGATAAATCATGTAAGTCTATTCGGTGGAGGTCTTCAATCACTTTTAAGTATCTGCATCAGAAATGAAGGGAAGAACACAAAAGTCAAATTTTAGGCGGTATACCAAAACATTAACATTGTAGTAGAGTGCAATTAAAGTTTAAACTATCAAATTATAGATACCAAGAAGCATGCAGTAAACTTCAGCAAATTAATCAATAACCCGAAGTGTGCACCTCAAAAATTCTGCACTAGAACCAATGCTTCTATAATCTACATGCTTGCCATTATCAGAAATATGAGCTGCGTAAATTGCCAGAGTCAAGCTCCGTAGCTTAGCTGCAACTTCTGTTGCTGGCTTTGGCTTCATATCATTTGTACGTGCAATAAAATTGTAGCACTTGGAAATAACTGGATCATGTTCCAAAAACCGGTAGAGATGATTCCCGTCATCAAAAGCGTTCTCACTGGGAATAACCAACATGTAATACAAGTCAAGATATGATTGCATTGATATTCAGGGCATCAAACTTCATCTAAAGAAAGTAATCAATCCATATGGCTAATTTAAAATCTTGAAATTGTATTAAAATGTTCCAATAAAGTGAGACGCGACATACTCTAAAACATGGTGGAAGAAGTGCTTGGCAGCAAGCTTTCTCCCAAAATCAACAGCCTGCAAAGATAGCATTAAGTCAGCCAAAACAAATCATTCCTTTAGGACGCAGGTGTTGAGAGTTTTGGAATTGATTACAAAAGAGAAATAGCTAATTTTATTACTTGCATGCTTCAGGACTAGTAGATTTACAAACATAGTGCCTTTAGAGAAAAAAAAATTATATTATGCTAGAGTAATATACCACATTGAACAAGCATGTCTCGCAAAAAGATTAGTTCGTTAACTCGTAGATTCAAACAATGAAGAAAGGCCAACCAGACAGTGCAGTAAAGGGCATCTGGCCTTTGCAAATTCATAATCTGGAAGACGCTTCGCAATCGTTGAATGCAGTGCGCAAACAAAAATAAGAAACCAAAACTTTTCAAGCTAGAAAGCAAAGAATTTCAACTTTCCAAGAACATTAGAAATGGTATTTGCTTGTTGCAAGGAAAATAAGCCTGCTGAGATGAAAGTACCAATTGTTTTCATTCTTAAACACGCCCCAAATAATAAATTAACCCTACTTCCTATACCCTTCCAATATAAAGAATTTGATGTCCTCTCTGACAAATAGCAGAATGGTAATGATATTGCTGAACCAGGTGAAGCTGCAGAATGGGTAGAGTTGCTCCAGTGCCAAAATTAAAAGTTCTCAGACTTCAGTTTCTTTCCGCTTGTTGGTTTATGGGGTGCACTTAGCCTCTCTGCGCTCCAGGAGAGTTTTCTACTGTTTTCCCAATAACTATCTCCATTTCATACCTCTGCATTGTTTTGGCCCATGCCTATATGTCGGTTCCAAGTAGTTCCTTCGTGGCAATTCTGGGATTTCAATACGGTTTTCTAGTAGATGTATAAAACATATGCTAGTTTTTATATAGACCAAAAACTTATACTTTTCTTTTACTTTAAAGCTCTTCTGCTCTCTGACGGTAAATTTGATGACATGTATGATTCTTCAGAGGCAGTGAGAATTTAAAAAAATATAGTAAGAAAGCCCTCTCCAGAAGGGCAATTCTGGACTCTGAAAATTCGTACTTCTGTTCTAGAGTCGGAGAAGCCCCCGTAATAGAAGCTCAATTTTCACCATAAAAGACTACACCTATACAATTTGACTTAATCTTTAAAATTGTGAAGCAGCAGGAAAGGAAAAAGCATTAATAAAACACAGCCAGGTAAAGTGTGTAACAAACCTCTTCCCTCTCCAGCAATTGGTCCTCGGCCAAGAAATCCACTGCTTCCGATCCAACGAAGCACCTGCTAAACATTCGCATTTTATAAAACCTGTCCTTGATGACCACATGGTCTCTGAGTTTTTTCACAACATTCTCATACTCATCGACCATCCCATTGTTCCCAAAATCCTCTTCCTCGGCAGATGGTGGTAATGGAGCCTCTGAAGGAGCTTCTGTTTCAATCAACCCCTTGATCTTCTCATCAAGCTCCCCAGACTTATCCATCGCTGTAATTTCCCTTGCTCCTCCGATGAACGCTTCATTGAAGAAAATTTGGGGAACAGAAGAAGAGCCTGTTCTTTTCTCCAACTCAACCTTCCTGCCTGGGTAGATATCTGTGTTTATCTCAATAAACCTGAGGCCTTTCTGTCTCAAGAAAGATCTGGCTACTCTGCAATCAGAGCTTTCAGAACAAGAAAACAAAATTATCCTACCCTTAAATGTAGGCTCTGGAGCCCTTAAATCTTGTAAGACCGCATCCTCACCTTGGATGTTCTTTGCCTCTGCATTTCCTTCTAAACTGTTCTTGACCAAAGTCAAAGGATTCCAAGTATTCCAGTCCTTAAACAAATTAGCCTTCTTCTCTTCTTCATTGTTAGTGGTAACTTTACCTTCTACATTTACATTGTCCGGATCAATTTCCTCTCTCTTACCAGATAAACGCCTAATAACATTCCCAACCACAACACCACGCTCTACGACATAATTCTTCAGAGCAGCAGCTTTCTCAGGCCAAGCCGTGGTGCCTTGAGCAGCCAGATCAGACTCTGAAGGGGGGTTTTCAGTGCCATCAAAAACGGGCTCATAGTACTTCTCTTCCACAGGGACGTCTAGAGTTTTCTCATTGACGGCTCCATCCTTTTCTGCTATAACATCTTTTACTTCGATTTTCCCAACCTGAACATTTACTGTCTTTTCTTCAACAGTAATCACACGATCATGATCCTCGTCTGGTTTGTCCAGAATCACTTTCTCCTCTGGGACGGGAATATTTTCAGGAAAATGGTCCTCCTTTAAAGCCTGGTTCTCCATGATAAATTATTTGAAAACGAACAAGTATCTTTCCCCAGTTCTATAAAATGCTCAATGCAGCTCACAACAGAACTCAATGCAAGGGTTTTCCTGCAAAATCCAACATATATTTCAAATTTCTGTAAACAGGTCTATTTACCCACCTAAATCCATTTGTAACCGTTCCTTTCAAACGTATTTAAAAGAAAAAATATTCTAACGCAGAGGGAACAAAATTTCATAATGGTAAGACAGATCAGTACATATTTTCAGGGGTTTAACAGTTTTTAGATTTTAAAAATTTAGTAAGATTAAATCAAAGATCCCATAAATCCTCTTTCAGATGTTTTTATTGTTTCTTTTGGACCTGAAAAAGAAAAAGGAAAGGAAAAACAATGGAATCGGTCTGCTACTATCTAAACTACCACATGAAAATCAACATCTCGCCTACGACGCATTCCAGTTATTTAAGTTGAAAGATCTTCTTCAAGCTTGACAGCTACATTTTTGCAATAGTTTACTGTAAAAATAAATAAATAAATCAAGTGTCCACTCTAACCTTCACTCATTATGAAATCAGACATCGGCAATCATTCCACAGCCTGATCAGGCCAAGAAAGAAACACAGAAACCGGGCTTTCTAGTACTTGTCAAAAACCGCATGAGAAACAGAGCTTCACCAACAACAAATAGCAGCTGGGAAATTCGCGATGTGGATTATAAGAGAGAGTTATATTGTGCTTTACCAGAAGAAAACTTTAACTAAACATTTTCAGGCTTGTTAAATTTTTCGACATCAAAACGGATATACCGATCTGACAGAAAAAAACCAAATAACAGCCCAAAAGTAACGCAAGAATCAAAATTAGTGAAGCGCATATCAAGGCATTTTCTCCGGTTTGTCACTGACTTTAAAACAAACATGTGATTTGATCCCTCTTTAGACGTTATTTTGTAATAATTTGCAACATACATCCAGATTTCACTTAATCTCTTTGCTACTCGTATTTCCCGAGCTTAATGCCATCATTCCACCATATTTATCCTATAAAATCCCAGTAGATCCTATGTACGCTCCCTTGCTTTAACTGATCAACATCAAATCGGACCCTACCGATCATTTTCACTACCCCTTGCTCACCAAGCAAAACATCAAAAGGGACCTTACCGATCATTTTCAGTGTTCATTACTCGTTAAGCAAAATTATAGACATCATCGAAAATGAAACAAAAATCCACAGATAATGAAATCAAAATTCCGCAGACAATAAATAACCAATCAGTTCATTTGTTTTCCGGAGCTGCATATTTTCTCAGAATCTTAACTTGGCCTTAAATAAATATTGACAGATCCTGTTTTAAATTAATTTTCGACATGAAACCCTATTTGTCTACAATTTTCATTTGGTAATAATACGCACCCAATAAACGAAAAAGTTCCAAGATCGAGAAAATGAAAGCAGGATTTTATGTAGCTTATGCTGAGAGCGACTTGCCTGTAGTTGACCGATGTTATTGCAGAAAGATCAAAGAAATCTCTTCTGTACATGCAATCCGAACAGAATCAGAACAGGAATATGATTATGCTTCTAATATGGAATATTTCCGTTCAAATCTACAAAGACATAGTCTTATCGATGACAATGTAAACGAAGCTTCTTTCTTTACCCTACGCAAGCAACGACATCTTCTTAAAGCGGGAAAAAATATTTAACAGTCGAATCTGGTGGGATTCGAACCTGGGACCCTTCAGTATAGCTAACAGGTAATATTATATTGGATTATAAAACGATTTCAAATCCTTCGTGAGCGCAAGTAAGGGAAGGAGCGTTTCTTAGAACTGCCGTCCCTAGAAACGCGTATAAAGAAATACGTGTATTTTACACATTATCCGCAAATACCTGTATCGTTCGAAGCAATTTTTATTTTATTTTTTCCAATATCCAATGGAATGAACGGATAGCAAATTATTACACATAAATAATATATAAAATCAATTTTTTATTATTTTTAATTGATTTTATTACGGGAAGCGTATTATAGTCATTATAGCTAACTTTGCGTATAGCTAATTTCCAACATCTCTGACATAGCTAGTTTCAGGTATAGCTAATTTCGGACATTGGGGTTACTATCTTCTAGTATAGTTAATTTTTGATGTAGCTAATTTCTAGACATTCACAAAGTCACTAACTTCGGGGTATAGCTAATTTTGGACATTGACAGAGCTACTACCTTCAACATAGCTAGTTTCACGTATAGCTAATTTTCGACATTGACAGAGTACTACCTTCTAACATAGTTAATTTCAGGTATAGCTAATTTTGGACATTCACGAAGTCACTAACTTCAAGGTACACCTAATTTTAGACATTGACAGAGTTACTACCTTCTAGCATAACTAATTTCGGGTATAGCCAATTTTCGACATTCACATAGTCATAACTTGGTGCATAGCTAATTTTAGGGCATTCAGAGAGTCACTAACTTAGGGCATAGCTAATTTGGACATTCACAAAATTTTATTTGTCGTTTATATGACTTAATTACTTAAAGATGCCTCATAATTGGCTATACCTCATAATTGGCAATTTTTATTTTATTTTTTCCAATATCCAATGGAATGAACGGATAGCAAATTATTACACATAAATAATATATAAAATCAATTTTTTATTATTTTTAATTGATTTTATTATGGGAAGCGTATTATAGTCATTATAGCTAACTTTGCGTATAGCTAATTTCCAACATCTCTGACATAGCTAGTTTCAGGTATAGCTAATTTCGGACATTGGGGTTACTATCTTCTAGTATAGTTAATTTTTGATGTAGCTAATTTCTAGACATTCACAAAGTCACTAACTTCGGGGTATAGCTAATTTTGGACATTGACAGAGCTACTACCTTCAACATAGCTAGTTTCACGTATAGCTAATTTTTGACATTGACAGAGTACTACCTTCTAACATAGTTAATTTCAGGTATAGCTAATTTTGGACATTCACAAAGTCACTAACTTCGGGGAACACCTAATTTTAGACATTGACAGAGTTACTACCTTCTAGCATAACTAATTTCAAGTATAGCCAATTTCCAACATTCACATAGTCATAACTTGGTGCATAGCTAATTTTGGGGCATTCAGAGAGTCACTAACTTAAGGCATAGCTAATTTGGACATTCACAAAATTTTATTTGTCGTTTATATGACTTAATTACTTAAAGATGCCTCATAATTGGCTCTAACGTGAAAACCCATATAAAATATATATTATTATAATACAATCTAATATATAATATAATAATGTATCATATATATATAATTTTATTTCAATCATATATAATTAAAAAATATATTAATAAAATAAAATTAAGAATAAGAAATAATACAAATAAAATTTAAATTGGCATTTAAATTATTTATAATTTATAATTTTTTTAAATAATTATAATTAAAAAATGAAATTATTTATTGTTACAACTATACTAAAACAAATAATCATAATTATGTAATTTAATCATTAATTAAAATTAAGATTATGGTTAAAAGGAACACATAATACTTTTAAGATTATGATTAGATTTCCATTTATGTTATCAATATGATTCTTAGCGACTACGTGGCACTTGTTAAAAATATTAAAAGATAATCTTAAATTTACTAAAAACAACTACAAGAAAGTTTCTAAGTTGATATTAGAAAATATTAAGATAATTTTGTTAAAAATATTCAAAAATAAAAAATTATGTATATCATATCTTTTTAAAATATTTAAATTAATATATATTTTAATAATAAAGATTGTAAAATAATATATAATATTAATAGTTTTCACATTTTACTTAATTTAAATTTAAATTGTGCATATTAATTATATGTTGGACATTATTTTTATATGTTAATATAATTTATAAATGCAATAAAAATTATTTTATATAATATATTAAAATTATTTTAAATTATAAAAAATTAATATTATGAATAATTAAAAATTTAAATATAATATTACAATATGATTGTTAATTATTATATAACATATTGTTGTATTATGTATTAAATGTGTATTTTTATAGCAAATATAATAAAATGATATACATTGCTATTATAAATTAGATTTTACTGTATTTCCTTATTCATCAAGGGGTGGCACTAGTGCCTATATTTATTACAAGGAAGCACTTAAAAAGAATGTGTTGGAAATGGAGAAGAATACGGTTAGTATCTCATATTTCAACATGCATAGTTTTTCTCCATGTGCAACACTTTCTTTTTATGTGTCTCCAACTTCATCCCGGTTGTCTTATAGTACATGTACATGCAACCCCTTTAGTGAGTAAGAAAATATAATAAATTTTCTTCTCTATTTCTAACACTTTCTTTTTAAGTGCCTCCAGCTCAGTCATTATTGTCTTGATGCCACCCTTTTGGTGAGTAAGAAAATATAATAAAATAATTTAATTTATAATATTTTCTATGAATAAACCATTTTCATTAATTTAATTTATAATATTAATGCATATCATTTTATAATATTTGATATGAAAATACAAATTAATATGAAGAGTTATATTTCCATGTACTCGTTATGTATGGGATTGGATATGTATCTAAAACATACCCAACAAAAAATGTAATTGTTTAAATATTAGTCTACATAATTATGTTATTATTAGTAGTATTGAATATATAAAATTATAATATTAATTTAATAATGTATAATATAATATGTGTGTATTATATATGTATACACACATATAGATAAGTGTGTGTGTGTGTAGGTATGTATGTATACATGCATGTATATAGTATGCTAGTACAATTGTGACACAACATAGAAAATATTAAATAAATATATAATTATATAATATTATATTATTATATAATACATTATAAATATTCTATTTGTATTAATTAAAATCTAACCTTAATTTTTTTTTTTAAATGGCACAAGGAGAAAAGAAATAAGGACTAGTGGCACAAGGAGCAAGGATGTAAAGGATGAAACATAAAAAAAATTTGGGAGAGGCAAGAAGCATGGAAGGGAATCTAGACTGTTGAAAGATGGGGAGAAGAGAAGACTGTGAGGTACCAATTGATGTTTTTTGTGCAAATATCAATAGTGGATGGTAGGCCTACGAAGAATCATTGGGGGTAGAACAAAAATTTGCTCCCATATATAGGCCATATTGGGTTTTCGAGAATGGGAAATTGGTAGACACATGCGAATATCTAGTACTAATAGCAAGACAAATATACAACACATGGGAGTCACAGAAGGAGGAGGGAATAAGGTCAAGTGGTAGAATGTGGAAAAAGTGAAACTTCAACCAAGGAGGAAGGAGATTTATCCTGCGAGGAAGAAATGAGGGATTGCGACACGAAAACCCTAATTTTAAAAGACAACGATATGAGTAGTTTCAGCAAAATATGGACACATCTGAGAACTAGTGGGTTAAAAACCCTAGCAATTTAGGTGGACAAACAAGTAACCCTTGGAAAAATAAAGTACCGACACTTCAAACAAAAGAAGTATGTCTGAAGTCGAGAGTTATATCGGGTAAGTCCCCTCTGAATTTAAGCATTCCTATTATTATACACAAAGAACAAATTAGGCAAATAATAGATCGATATAAGGAGGTTAGTATGATCATCAAATGGGGAGGGGGGCATATTGAAACAAAGAAAATACAAGAGTGGTGCATATCAAAATGGGAAGATTAGTTCCAATTTTAAACTTTGTCAAATAACTTCGTTATGGTGGTCTTATCCTCGGGCAAGGAAAGGAAGAGTGCTCTAGAGCAAGGTTTGTAATTTATAGATGGAAAAAAATATTCATGGAAATACAGATGCCCAATTTTGACCCATGGAATTATGAGGTCAAGGAGAAACTTGTATGGATCAATCTTTACAACCTACCAACAAAATATTAAGACAATGATATATTAGTAAAAAATGGAAAGAATATAGGGAACCTTTAATAGACAGAAGGAATTGTGATTGATGAAACACATGGAAACTATGATATAATGTGCCTTAATGTCCACCCATATGTATCAATCCCTTAGGAGATTAAAATGCATACATATTGGGGTATTTGGAAGCAAATAGTGGATAGAGAAGATTGCATACAATTGTGCCCCATAGACAAAAAGACTAAAGAAAGGATGGAAACTCCTTTAGAGGGAAATAATGAAAACCAAATAGAAGGGGCGTCTATCCCTAATGTGGAAATAACCTACAATAGAGATAAGGTATAGTCAAATGAAAAAAATAGTAAGAAACAAACAATCCAAATCCCACAAAATGAGATAGTAGGGAATCAAAATGAAATAGTAGCCATTCCAGAATACACAGAGGCAGGGGATACAAGCTAGGCAAATGAAAAAGAACCTCCATTTCAAACCAAAGTAGAACATGGGTACCTAGCAACAAATGGGTCAATAATTTTAGGATTGGAGAAAATTAGTTTTTCTATAGAAAAGATGCAAGTCCCAAACCCACCAATTCTAGGAGAAGGAGAGGCACAACTTACAACTTGAGGATGTAGTGGAGAGAGAATCATCATAATCTAAGGAGGAAGAAGAAAAAGAGGATCCATAAATAGTGATGATGGAAGAATGAATGTTGTACCAATCAGTGTGAAAGTTGAAAACACCAAACATAAAGCAAAAAGGTAAGATTGGGCCAAAAATGAACAAAGCTAAACTAGCTTTAGCGACAAGTATGGTAGGTCAATGAAAATTGAGATCATATAAGGACACAATCCTTCTTGGGCTAAATGAGGTACATAACATAGAATCTTAGGGACTTAAATTCCCCTAACAAATGGCGCTTGATCAAGTGTCAAATCGATCAAGCCAAAGTGGACATTGTATTGTTGCAAGAAACAAAGTGGGATAGAAATGATAGTTCCTAGAGAATGAAGGTTTTAAGATGGTGGGAAGGTGCATTTCTGGAGGCGAATGGACCCTTCGAGGGATTGGGTATACTTTGGAATCCACTGATGGTAGAAGTAACAAATATTGAGGAGAATAAGAATTGGATGATGATGAGATTCAAGGTTCTCCAAAATAATGCATCATTATACATAATCAATATTTATGGCCCTATAGCTATGCAGGACAAGAGCAAAATATGGTTCCAACTCACATGAGTATTGGGGACATGGAGCCATGGGATAATTATATTAGGGGGAGACTTTAATGCCACCCTAAATAATGAGAAGAACAGAGGTGGGCTCATTACAATTACCAACATATAGAAAGGTTTCCAAGCCTTTGTGGATCAAAAACAACTAATGGACATCAAAACCAAGAAAAGGACATTCACATGGACCAACAAAAGGAAATATTTCACAAACATTGCAGAAAGACTTGATAGATTCCTAATCTCTGGAGTGTAGGATCGGAACATGGGAATCTAGGAAGCACAAATTCTATCATTACAAGCTCTTATCATTATCTGATTGAGTTAACAATATCCCCAAATATTCCACCAAATGACAACTCCTTCAAATTCAAAAACATGTGGTTAACAGATTAGTTCTTGTTACCTTTGAATGAAATAGTGGTAGATAAAAGTAGATGTGGGAAACAATTCCAATCTTTACAAAGTGAGAAAAAGGATGAAACGTTTCAAAAGAAAATTGAAAATATGGAACAAGGAGAACTTCAAAAAAAAAAATTGAAGAAAAGGAAAGGGTAGAATGGGAATTGTTAGAACTAAGTAAGTCATAATTGCAAATGAAATGAGGATTGAGCAATTTGAAAGAGAAAAAACATTAAAGGAAGAGTTGGCATAAATTCATGCACGCGAAGAGTGCTATTGGAGACAAAAATCAAGGGAAATATGGCCCAAAGATGAGGATAGAAATACCAAATTCTTCCACGAATCGACAGTAGCAAATAGGAAAAGGAAAAGAGTGACAGAAGTAAAGAAATGGGATGGAATCATGGCTAGATATATAGAGGAAGTAAATGAAAATTTAGTAAGCTACTTTGAGGAAATTCTAAATAGGTAATCACGAATCCACCCTGTAGAAAAAGAGGAGGATCTCAGAAAGATACCAAGTCTTATCACAAATGAGAAAAATAGGGCATTATATGATAAAATCACTAAAAGGGATGTTAGGAGCATTGTTTTTCAATTCAACCTAGATAAAGCACAAGGCTGGATGGCTTCCTTACCAAAAATTTTCAACACTTTTGGGAGGTGATTGGAGACTACATAATGACTACAATAGAGGAATCAAGGAAAGGGAAAGTAATGCTAGGGGCAACTAATCATACTTTCTCAGCACTCATCCCCGAGAAAAAAGAGGCACAAACAATGAACAAATTTAGACCTATTGCACTATGTAACATGACATAAGATCATAACCAAGATTCTTGGAAATGAAATCAAAGAAATCTTGAAAGATATAATATCAAATGAACAAAGTGGGTTCTCCCTAGGAAGGTCAATTACAAAAGGAGTAATAATAGTCCATGAGGTAATACATATGGCCAGAAAACTGAGATCGCTTAGGATAATACTCAAATTGGGTATCCTTAAAGTCTATGATTTGGTTGACAGATAATTTGTAATGGAGGTGCTCAGAAGATTTGGATTTGGTAGACTGGGTGCAATGGATAGAAGATTGCATCAGGAATCCTAGATTCTCAATTCAAATAAATGGAGCAACTCATGGCTTTAAACCTACCACCAAGGGCATAAAATAGGGAGACCCTATCTCCCCCTTCCTTTTCATCATCATGGCAGAAGCCATGGGCTAAGGTATTACCCACCTCCGAGAGATAGATATATGGAAGGGAATAAAAGTAGTCAAGGGGATAGAAAATATATCTCATTAGTTGTGTGTTGATGACACCATATTATTTGGAGTTGCAACCAGAACATAAGCTAAAAACATGAAATAATTTCTATAAAAATATTGTAAGGTGTTAGGACATGATATCAATTAGAGAAAATCATAAGTCTTCTTCTTGAATACACAGTTGGGACTACAAAGATATATTGCACAAGTATTGGGATTGTAGAGAATCTCCTATTTTCTATTTGCATTGTGACCCTTCGATGGGTGTGTGATGTTTGGTCATGTTGGTCCTTGTTGTGATGGTGCCTATTTAATGATTTGGATTGTGCATTAGTGTTAGCATGTTGTTTATTATGATCTGAGACATACTTTGTTGTTGGTCACTATATGACTGTTTGATAATCATTCTCTTGATGTTGGCATGTTATTTATACATCTAGCTATTGTTGTATCCTTTTTGTTCTTAGGATGATTAAAATAATGTTGATATGATGCAAGGGAGGATGGGGGAAGAGGCCAAAGGCACACCCTAACCAGATCCACCTTGCTTAACAACACGCAGAAGCAACAACACACAATAGTGAGAGAGAGAATGCAGAAGCTATTATATATTATCTTCAAATTGATTCATACATGTCAGGTTGTAAGGCCTTCCCAGTTTAGGCCAGATATTACAATCAAGTACAAAAGTCCTCTAACGTGCGAGGATCTGCCAACAATCTCTAATTTTCTATCTTCTATCTTCCAAAACTGACTCCCTAAAACTCTAACCAAACAACTACATTTATACAAGAGGCTACCAAGCCAAGTCGGCCTTCAGATCCATAATCAATGAAAGGGATGACTAGATCTAGGTCCATACGCTTCCCAATGATGGATACCAACATTAAATCTGTGACCCAAATTAAATGCACAAGTCGACCTCAAAAGAAATCCAAACAAAACAACTCGGTAAGCAAGGAAGCTAAGTGTGAGACAAGCATCACCGAGCACTAGGGAAATTCACCGAGCACCAGAGAGATAACTGACCAACACCGAAGAACAGAGGAAATCGAGCAATACTGAACCAACTCGGTTAAAGCAAGAACTGAGCAACACAAACAAACTCAAATATGTTTTTGGTGAAACAGGATTGCC
This sequence comes from Chamaecyparis obtusa, assembly GCA_027943335.1. Lineage (NCBI taxonomy): Eukaryota > Viridiplantae > Streptophyta > Pinopsida > Cupressales > Cupressaceae > Chamaecyparis > Chamaecyparis obtusa. The sequence goes on from BSBK01007568.1 coordinate 346,186, forward strand.
AAGGACCCGAGATGCTCCTGCATCAGACACCTAGGGTTATTTGAAATGATTCTCTGAATCATGAAATAGGTATGATCCGAGCTGCATCCAACTCAAACTATGAAATCCATGGACTGTCTTCAATCGGTCTATTCTTCCACTTTACCAGATATTCCATATATTATTTTCCTCTTGTACTTCTTCCAATTCTTTGCTCCAAAATCTTTTCAACTTCTTCATTCTGCTTCTTAGGATAATCCATCGGTACTATCATGTCTTCATCAGGTTCATGAAACTCATACAAATCAGCAATGTTGAATATAGGTGATATATCCATGTCATTGGGTAACTCAATCTCATACGCATTTCCACTATCAAATTTTCTCAAAATCTTGCAAGGTCCAAACTTCTTCATCTTCAACTTCCCATATGTTCCAACAGGAAATATGTCTCTCTTCAAATGAACCATCACTTCATCACCAACAATGTCTCTTAAATCTGATATACCACTCGGTTGTATGCCATTTATAATCTCAAAAGGTGTTTTTCCAGTACTCCTATTCATTGAATTATTGTATGTAAACTTTGCTTGTGTGAACACAAAATCCCAATTACTCAGTGTGTCTCCAACTAAACATCTCAAAAGATTACCCAAACTTCTATTCACAACTTTTGTTTGTCCATTGGTTTGTGGGTGTAATGTAGAACTATATTTCAACTCAGTGCCCAGCTTTCTCCAAAGATTTTTCCAAAAGTATCCAACAAATTTACTGTCTTGGTTAGAGATAATACTCCTCAATAATCCATGCAATCTGAAAATTTCCTTAAAGAAAAGATCTACTACATGTACTACATCTTATGTCTTTCTACAAGGTATAAAATGTGTCATTTTAGAAAATCTATCCACTACAACAAATATAGAATCATTACCTCTTACTATCTTTGGTGAGCCAAGAACAAAATCCATACTGATGTCAATCCAAGGTTTCTCAGATACAGAAATCGGTGTATACAATCCAGTATTTTGACTAACTCTTTTTGCAACTTGACAAACTCCACAACTTTTCACAAATTTTTGAACATCTTTATACAAATGTGGCCAAAATTATTTCTCCTTAAGCAAATTCAATGTCTTATAAACACGAAAATATCCAACCAAACCACTACTATGTTTCTCCTTTATCAAATTAGTTATCATTGCTGCTCTTGGTATACACAACTGAATACCTTTAAACAACATACCTCCTTGCATAAAATATTCATCCCATTTAGTACTATGTTGATCTTGAATAGGTGCTCTGCACTTTCTCCACGGCTTAGAAAAATCAGGATCAAAGTCATAAGATTCTCTCATGTCATCAAAGTCTAGAACTCCAATTTTCATCTTGGTCATCAAAAATCTTCTTCTACTCAATGCATCAGCAACTCAGTTAGTGACTCCACTCTTATGCTCTATCACAAATGTATAACTCTGTAAATACTCAACCCATTTCATATGTTTCTGATTTAACTTATTCTAACTACCCAAATATTGTAAAGCTTTATGATCGGTATACAACACAAATTCACTCGGCATCAAATAATGTCTCCATTTCTTCAGTTCTTGAACAATAGCATAGAATTCTTGATCATACACAGAATATTTCCTTTTTACATCATTCAACTTTTCACTAAAGAAAGCAACGGGTTTACCTTCTTGACTCAACACAACTCCAATTGCACTTCCACTTGCATCACATTCCACTTCAAATACCTTATTGAAATCAAGAAATGCCAAAACAGGCAATTCAACAACCTTCTGCTTCAGAGTCTCTTCTGCTTCAGAGTCTCAAAACTTTTTTCAGCTCCATGTGTCCACTTGAATTCTCTTTTATCTCCTGTCATAGTCTTAGTCATAGCATTACATATTGAACTGAAATTTCAGTAAAAACTTGTCAAACCATAAAATGATCTTACCTCACTAGCATTCTTAGGTGTAGGCCAATTCAAAATAGCTTCAACCTTTTCAGGATCCATTTTCAAACCATCAGTTGAAATCACAAATCCCAAATACACAATCTCCTCTTTCATGAATGAACACTTTTTTAGATTTATCAACAACTCTTCTTCTTTCAATCTCTGTAAAACTTGTCTAACATGCAACAAATGTTCTTCTCCGATCTTACTGAATATCAGAATATCATCAAGATATACAATCACAAACTTAGCCAATAATTTTTTCAAAACTTCATTCATCAACCTCATAAAAGTACTCGGTGCATTAGTTAAACCAAAAGGCATAACCAACCCCTCATACAAACCTTCTTTTGTCTTGAAAGCAGTCTTCCATTGATTGCCTTCTCTGATTCTAATCTGATGATACCCACTTTTCAAATCAATTTTAGTAAAATACTTTGCTCGAGTCAAACTATCCATTATATCATCCATTCTCGGTATAGGAAACCTATACTTCAATGTTATCTTGTTGTTTTCTCTGGAATCAGTACACATTCGCCACTCTCCATTCTTCTTAGGTGTTAATACTATAGTTGTTGCACAAGGACTCAAACTTTCTCTGATCAAACCTTTCTGCAACAATTCTTGAATATGTCAGTTCAATTCCTAATTCTCGGTAGGTGTCAACCGATGAGGTGCCTTATTCGGTAAACTAGCTTCAGGGATTAGATCCATGCAATGATCAATCCTTCTCTTTGGTGGTGAACCATTAGGTACATTATCAGAAATGATTTCTCTATACTCGGTGAGTAACTTATCAATCTCCTCAGGGACATTATCCTCTATTTTCTTACTCGATTTGTTAGGAATCACAACAAAACATACATCATTCTTCTTTAAATCCTTAACAAACTTTCTTCCTTCCATCAAGAAAACTTTCACAGATGTGCAAACATTACTAATAGGTTCTTCTATCAAAGGTAACAAGATTTGTCTTCTCCCATCAGTCCAAATAGTAAACTTATGCAATCTCCCATCATATATAGCATGTCTATCATATTGCCAAGGTCTAGCTACCCAACAAAATATGACAACAATCCATAGGCATGATATCACATAACACCTTATCATAGTATTTTCCAATTTTCAAATTCACATACTATTGTTAACTTACCAAGAGTGTATTCTCATCTTTAATCCATGAAATTTGATAGGGCTTCGGATGTTCCAACCTTTTCAACTACAACTTTGTGACCATTTCCTCAGATGCCAGATTCTCTGAGCTACCACTATCAATGATTACCTTCCAAACTTTGTCAGAAACTCTACATCTGGTCTTAAACAAAATTTTTCTTACCGGATCTTCCTCTTTACCTTCATTCCAAAGTGCTCTTCTAACCTTCAAGTTATTTTCCTTCTCAGGTTCATTCGGTGACTCTTCTTGCACCAAAGCATTTCTACTGCTACCAACCTTCTTACTTGTATGTGTACACTCAAATGATCTATGTCCTTCTTCTCCACAATTGTAACAAGTTCCTTGGAAACCACCTCTATTATAACCACCTCGGTAGTTACTACCTCTGCCTCTAGATGAACTTTCACCTTTCCACTCGGTCTTGCCTTTATCCAGAGTTATCTTTTCATATTAGATCTACTGTTTTCACCATGAGATCTACCTCTTCCTCTAGGGAATCTACCACCTCTACCTCTTTGTCTTTTCTCATGTCTCTTATTCAATTTCTCCTCAGCTTTCAATGCAAATTGATAAGCCTCTTCAATGTTCTCCAATTTGACCAAACTGATTTCTTCTTGGATGGAAACTCTCAAACCACTTAGGTATCTAGCAATTCTTTCCACATCATTTTCATCATGTCCAGATCTGATATCTAATATATAAAATTCCTCACTATATTCCTTTACCGAGCTATCTTTCTGCCTTAAACTTTGCATTCGCCTAACTAGGTTAATCTGATAATCACAAGGTAAGAACTTTGCTTTCAATTTATTCACCATTTTACTCCATACCTTGATTTTGTCTTTGCCTTTCCTTTTTCTATCCAACTACAAATGTTCCCACCATAAGGATGCATGACTTTTCAACTTTGTGCTTGCAATTTTCACCTTCTTTTCCTCAGGTACATTTTCATACTTAAAGTACTTTTCCATCTCAGTGATCCAATCCACTAACTCATCAAAATCCAATTTTCCACCATACTTAGGAGGATTAAAGTGTGGTGTAGACTTCAGACTTATCAAAGCCTTCAAGAATATTTTCTCACCTTGATCCATCACAGGTTCAAGTTCTACATCACCTTGTTCTACCTCAATTTCATCATCACTAACATCTTCAAGATGTCTTCCTCTTCTCTGGGTTGTTTCAACAGCTTCTAATCTAACAGCAAGTTGTCTCAACATGTCTGCCAATCCTAGATCCGCATCTCGCCTCCCATGAACCATCTTGAAAACCCTCTGCAATTGTAGGTCAGATCGCAATCTGCTACCCCCAAAAAATTCAACTAGGGCTTCACAAGAAGGAACCTTCAAATCTAGATTCGCAAACCTAAATCCAGATCTCACCTCACTCTAATACCACCTGACGCAAGGGAGAATGGGGGGAAGGGGCCAAAGGCACACCCTAACTAGATCCACCTTTCTCAATGACACGCGAAAGCAACAACACACAATAGTGAGAGAGAGAATGCAAAAGATATTATATATTATCTTCAAATTAATTCATACACGTCAAGCTATAAGACCTTCCCGGTTTAGGCCAGATATTATAATCAAGTAAAAAAGTCCTCCAACATGCGAGGATCTGCCAACAATCTCTAATTTTCTATCTTCTATCTTCTATCTTCCAAAATTGACTCCCTAAATCTCTAACCAAACAACTACATTTATACAAGAGGCTACCAAGCTAAGTCAGCCTTCGGATCCACAATCAATGGAAGGGACAACCAAATCTAGGTCCACATGCTTCCTAATGATGGATACCAACATTAAATTTGTGACCCAAATTAAATGCACAAGTCGATCTCAAAATAAATCCAAACAAAATAACTCGGTAAGCAAGGAAGCCGAGCACCAGACAAGCATCACCGAGCGTTAGGGAAATTCACCGAGCACCAGAGAGATAACCGACCAACACCGGCGAACAGAGGAAACTGAGCAACACTGAACCAACTTGGTCAAAGTAGGAACCGAGCAACACAAACAAACTCAAATATGTTTTTGGTGACACAGGATTGCCAAGGACCCGAGATGCTCCTGCATCATGATAGCATATTATACTTCTAATTTTAGTAAGGACACTATATGTGAAATAGTTTTGTAGTGTTTTCTTGTTTATGTTCTCCAAAATAAATGTTATGGTAACTCTATGACATTGTTGATTGATTTGATGATGATGTTTGTAGTTCCCACCCATAGTTTTCTTTTTTCAGTTTTATATTGCCAAATTATTTTAGGCCACTTTCATGTGTGTGTTGATTATTTCAGATTTTTTATGAGGTTTTTAGATGTATCACATTACATGGTGATTTGATATTGGATAGTTATGAGATATCATATGTTTGCAGTTAGATGATGTTAGTTGCTTTGATGATGATTATTTATATGTTTAAAATGTTGTTTATATTCATGATTTTACTTACCCCATACTTGCATGTGTATGGCTATAATGTATGTTTTACCTTTCTATTTGGCGTGCTTGATGTGGTTGACGGACGGAGTCGTAGTTACCTAGTTGCGAGATCCACACAATACTCCAATCCCGACATTGCTTGTTGTATATATATATATGGATGTACATGCTTATCTTTTATTTAGGTTTGTAGGTACCGGGCATTTACTTCCTTGAATTGTTAGGATGATTGTCCCTATCACAATGTCTCAATGGTAAGAGAGCAGAGATAACAAACAGGTTCGAATCCCAACCTAAACCATTTTATTATTTTGAAATAGTGGACAAGTTTTTGATATTTTACCTTTCTAAATTCATCTAGTTGATGTGAATTCATAAGCCTTTCCCTTTAGCATGATTATCATTTTATTAGGTTCAGTTGGTTTTTCTGATCTTTGGCTGGTTGATGTGATTGTTGTGAAATGGTTAAATGATTTACTGAGATTAATTATGTTGTTTAAATAATTAAATCTTATTAAATATACAAAATTAAATGTGAGGGTATTTGATTAATGAGAATTAATTAAATACGTTTATTAATTAAAAATACTTAATTAAAAGTCTAATTATAAAATTTAAGGATTTAATTAATTATTAAATTCAAAATTTTAATTAAAGATAAAATCTATTAATTGATAATGAATTATCAAAAAAAAAAAAATTGATCGGTAAAAGGCCAAGGCCCTATAAGTTTTTTATTAATATAAATATATGTTTTACAATGTGACCCCGCTCAGTGCGGGCGTTGGTAGGAAAAAGCAGGGTTGAGAAAACCTCCAGCCTTGCCCGGGACCATAGGTCCTATCCAAATATAGAAATACGTGGGCATACCCATGACTCGACAACTGTCAAGATTTGTTAAAATACATGATTTCCGTAGGCATATCCACAGCTTGATAATTATCAAGGTTTGTACATATTTTCATAGACAATCCACATCCCAAAAGGACTCTAGCTTGTTTCTCTTTGAAAGACATAAACTATTTAATATACAATGCTTGGAAATATGATAATGATTGAAACATTTATACAATTAAAACCTGACATCTGATCCTCTTACTTTGTTGAGAATGGGTATATAGCATCCTAATGATGATCCTGCCTGTAAAAACAAAACAAAAATCCTCCAAAACCAAAGGTTAACCATCATCAAGACAAGAATATATTGTATCTTGCTACTCACATCCTACAGTCAGAAATAAAAAACAAATTTACCTTTGTGATTACCATTCTTTATTGATTAAGAGTGTTATTTCCTGCCACATGTTAACATTCATAAATCCTACCTTTAAACATAACCTTTAAACTTTCAATAGGACTTAGTGGCTTCCTCAAAACTATACTAAGTCCACGTCATATCTAGCTGACTATCAGTTCGGAGAATTATGGAGGAATGCATTGTAGGTCTCTACCATTTAAACAAATTGATCAAAAAGATGTAACAGCTTAAGTCAATCATATTACACAGATAGATAATGCAAAATGACGATCGCATAGATATATATATAAATATAGACATACAGTCCACTGTATTTCTATATTTAAATTCTCTTATATATAAGAGTAGCAGGAATGAAGATAACATCCAGTTCCACAGACCAATCAAACTCTTCATCATTGATACTCATTATATATAAGCCAGATAAAAAAAACACAAAGAGGGAGCCTTAGAAAAATAATATCTATGAAAAAAGGTTATCTTACTGAGATTATAAACATGTTCATTATATATAAACGTATACATACTATTACATGTATACATTTATATATACCAATGGAAAGTACAATGCAGAATTCCATAATTGATACACGTACATAAAAGTATAGAAAATAGCCCTCTATGGATAGATTGGTCAAAGTCCAACATAAAACCATAAGAATGGTCTTCCATCAGTGCTAAGGGTTTAGCCTCAACTAATCTTTGAATGACAGTCTGCTATATATCCATGGCGATTACCAGCTATAAAGGTAGAAACTGATTGCACTGATTATTCTGCATGCCTATAATAGAATAGGAGAATCTAGTGTGAAGGAATCTATTCAGAATATCATGAACTATACATATTAGTGTATTAAGAATATTAAGATTTCTAAACTCATTGATCATAAAAAATTATATCTACACAACCTCCTATAGCTCTAAAATAGTGAGGAAATTATTCAGCTTGAAATAAGTTAATAAATGTTAGTGAATCTGATTTTGAGGTCCATTTATGTGTAGAAAAAATATACAAGGACCTGTCTCATATATCTCCTAATCCTGGGATAACAGAACTATACAATTAACAAAAGCACATCCAGTCTAAGTTTTGTAGTTAGTACTTAATAAGATCGCCTATATCTATAAATTAACAACCTTAACATGACCTATTAATTTTCGGGGCCGAAGGCTTTATGAGTTGAATTAGATAGATACCTGATTGCATTATTCATCCTACAACTCTAGGGAGTCATAACTCAGGGGGGCTACGGATACTTAATCCTAAATACCATAATCACCAAAAATCTTGCCTATGACAGATCTCTACGATTTTTCTAGTTGTTGGTGTCTATACTGGATAGAGGTCAAAAGGCATTTAGAATCAAATGTTTCTCTGTATCTAGCTAAACCTCATTTCTGGGAGGGAGAAGCTTGACTGCACTGGACGTGTCAAGAAACCCTGGGTTAGCCATTAGGATAGAAAAAAACCATCTAGAAACATTTGTTAATGCAGGCATCTTAACAAACTTGCAAACGAATCCATGTAGAAATATACATATCTATTCATATATGCCAGAATTTAAAATCTATACATACTTGCAGAGATTAACATAAGTCTATAGCAGTTTTAGTATTAGTCCATGAAATACTTCTTTGAATTGGGAATGTAGACATCCTAGTCTAAAACATTATCATAAGCTTGCACACATAGCCATATAGAAACTAATACACAGGAATTGTTTAGACATTATCTATACATAATACTGAGACTGTAATCCTATACTATTTGGAAAGAAACCTTGTTATTTTTGCTTAGTTATCTTCATTCTTCTGTATGGTTCCATAGCTCCATGAGCTCCCCTCTTTAAACATCACAACCAGGCTTTCCGCCTCCTCATCACCTTTCTTAGCCCGCCTTGTGCACCTTGTAACCTCCGGAGCTATTATATGAATGTTGTCTATCTCTACTTGGTCCAAATCTTCAAGGATTTCGAAGCCCTCCTTCCTCCAAAAGTGTAGGATCCATTTCATATCTATCTCTTCAGTCAAAGCCTCTTTGTAAATGTATTCCAAATTCCTACTCATCTTTGGCCAATGTTTATCAAATCTTGGTTCGTCTTTGAAGGTGATCATGGGAATCCGCAGAGATTGCAGGATCTGGTTTAGCTTTGAAATCTCTATGTTCATTGTTACCTCTGGATATGGTATAGTCAGCTCATTGTCTATACAATTAACCATTTTTTCCAACTCGCCTAGGTGGTCTTCATTGAAGAGCATCCTTGCTACCTGGATTATATCATTCTTGGTTTTTCTTGCGAAGATAGAGATTGCTATAAATTGTCTGATGATTTCCCCATTTGTTCGATAGGTGAATTCATTATCAAAGTGTTGATCACCCATCGCATGCTCAATTGCTCTTCTCATGGAGTCTGGCAGTGTTTTGAGGATCTAGTTCCATCTTTCGGGGAGGATGTGTCCTCTGAAGGCCATGGCTCTGTTTCCTTTGGTGTAGAAGGTGAGCAATCTGGACTCCATGTTTAAAGTATACCGAAGTAAGGTTGATTTCATACTATGAGGAATGTAATCAGGGCTCTGTCTTAAAATATCAAGGATATGATGGAAGCCTAAGGAAGTTACTAGAATTGTGATCATGTTGAGTTCCATCCTTTGCTATCATGGAAAGCTTGCAATGATTATTGGTACAGGCCTCATCTGGAAGTGCTAATAGATTGTTCTTATTTGTTTTTTAATAATAGGAATGATAATATGGTATTCTGTAAAAACTTCCTTTCGTTTATAGAAATGATTACCCTGTGCTTTGTAAGAGCTTTCAAGAGAGTGCTTGGAGGTTTTAAATAACTTATGCTAAATCCTTATGCCCCGAGGCTTAAATGAGTTTTAGTAATTCCAAGTTTATCTAGGAATCTAGGATAAGCTAAAGCAGAGTGTGTTCTAGTATTAGAAGTTAGTGCTCAACAATTTGGTTGATTAACTATGATGGATAGTTATGATTCAAGAGATACACCAGTATTGCTATGGGGGAGGTCTATGTTCTCTTAGACTCCCTGAAAAATGAGTTAAGCTAAAATAGCTAATCGGGACCATGTCATCTAAAGACTTAAGAAGCCATAGTATAAATGGCTAATCTATGGAAGACTACTACTATAAAGGATTCCAAAGAATATTGAGGTTAACTTGAAATACCGATTCTGAGGTGTTTATATTAAATATAAAGGTTTATTGATGACTGTATTACTTAAGGATTAAACTGTCCATAAAAGTGAAGAATCTTAGATTAAAATCTACCTAGAGACTCAGTGGTTATTAGTAATTGATTACCTTTTTAAATATAAGGTCCAGACCATTATACTTAAGTAATCATGAGTAAAGCAATGTCCTTAATTATGACTAGTAACAAGGGTTCTCTAGGAAGTCTATCTTTTGGATGATTAAATATATACCTAGTCCATACTATGATTAGTCAGCTTAATATACTAAGATTTAACTATAGATTGTAATACTACCTCCCATTGATATAATGATCAAGTGTAGCTCTCTCACTGCTTAAGTCTTCTATTTATATTGATAGAGTTTCTTCATCTTTTCCTTTATTAGCAAGAGGGAGCCTTCTATATTTATATCTCTTACATGTATGTAGATTCCTTAACTTACATCTAAACTTTTCCCGTACTATAGAAGGGTTTAAAGTCTTGTGATACTTATAATTCCTAAAGATGCTCAGTTTCTATACAAGGTAGCTTTGAACCCCTGGTTGTCTTATCTTTTTAAGCTTACATTTTCTATCTTATTCTACTAATTTCAGCTAGAATTTACTAATGGAAGTCTTACCTCAGCTCTGTCAATCTTATAGTATGTTTAAGCCTAACCTAGGTAGACTCCAAAACTGACAGTTCTAAGAGGTGTCTGTATTTAGTAGGATGATCAACTAACCTATCTTCCTTCTTGGTCTTTTGCCTAGATCTACCTTCAAACACTTCTTCAACCCTTAACAAGAGTATTTTTCCATAGTTACCACTTCGTTGGCCCCTAGTTGGCTAGCTTGTCAGCCTCTGTGTTACCTTCTCTATAGGTATGTCTGATCTCATAATTTGAAATAGTTTTCGTAATTGAATTAATCTCTTCAATTTTTGCATTCAAGATCCAATTAGGATTTTTCCTAGTGCGGATTGCATTGATGATAATTTGGGAATCTCCTTGAATAATTAATTTATTAATATTGAGGTCCCTGCATAATTTAAGCCCCTCTAGTGCTGCTGTACATTTTTCCATATTGTTTGTTGTAGGGTTAATGGGTTTCAAGAATTTAGCGATAACTTCTAACTTCCAATTATGAATGATCCCTCCAATACCTGCTACCCCAGGATTACCTCGCGATGCTCCATCGAAGTTGAGTTTATACCATCCAACTTTCGGGGGTAGCCATATACAGGAAGATCTGTCAGCTTTGGCTTTAGATCCCCCTTTGCCAAAGAGGGGAGGGATATCTAGTTTTGGCCATTTGCATCTGATTTTGTTATCCCAGCTCCTAAAAGAATCTTCCAAATGCTACAAATCCCTGAGTTTGCTATTAATAATTTCTACTATTGAAGCTTCTATCTTGTTTGCAATTGAGATCCAAGTTAATTTATGATCCGTAAAAATCCTTCTATTTCTTTCTTTCCATAATTCCCATACAACTATGGAAGGTGCCACTATCCATATATCCTTGAAAAGATTGTCTTTATAAAGGGCAAGCCAAGCTTTGAGATTGCTAATTAGATCATAATGGGAAACATATTTCCATCCTAAGCTTTGGTAGAGCTAATTCCAGCACTCTTGGGAAAAGGGACAGTTTAGGAGAATGTGGTTAACATCCTCAGAATGATTTTCACATAAGGGGCATCTAGATGGTCCCTCAAAACCTAATTTATTGAACCTGTCTGCTGTAAGGATCCTGTTTTGTAGAGCTGCCCATAGAAACATACTAGCTTTAGGGAGACATGCTTTATTCCAACAAAGGTTTAATGGTATGTCTATGTTATCCATGTTTTTGTCCCTAATAATAGAATTGTAACCCTCCTTAACTGAGTATTTACCAGTACTTGATCCCATCCATATTAAAATATCTGATCTATTTTTAAGTGTTACTGCTCTCTTATTCAACACCACTAGGAGATTCTTCCTTTCCTGCCATCTTTCATCAATTCTATTGAGGGCACTCCAACCATCATCTTCACCCTTTTGTAAGTAATCCTTGATATATACGCCTAAGACTCTTTTGCATTCTTCCATAAATTCCTCGGTAAATCCTAGTTTGTTTAGGGGAGTAAGACCTGCCCCGAGTCATCCCAGAATAAAGCTTGATCTCCCCTTCCTACATTCCAAGATAGGTATTTGCCAATAATCCCTCTACATTCCTTGATATAATTCCATATCCGTGAACTTGTAACATGAGATTGTGTTCTGAAGATCTTAATGAGGTCCCCTTCGGGGATGTATTTATGTAATAATATAGATGCCCACTTACTGCTTGATTCTTTATACATTCTTCAAACAAGTTTGGCCCCGAGAGCTTGGTTTTGCCAAAGAAGGTTTTTGATGCCTAGACCTCCTTTTGATATTGGTCTGCATAGATTCTCCCATTTGATAAGACCAATCTTTTTGTCTTCGGAGGGCCCTTGCCAATAGAATTCTCAGAATATTTTATCTAATTCCTTTTTTACACTGATTGGAAGGGGGAGAACTGACAAGTGATACGTAGGTATGGCTAAGAGTACAGATTTGATCATGGTTGTCCTACCTGCTTTAGTTAACCACTTTCCTTTCCATGAGCTTTTCTTATTTTGTACTTTAGATAAGACTTGTTGCCATAGTTTGGAAGATAAGAGGCCAGTGTCCAGGTCAATTCCTAAGTATTTACACGGAAACTTGTTGATTTTGTATCCCATTATACTGCAGATATCCTTTTCAATATTCAGGCAAGTATTAATAAAGAAGATTTCTGATTTTGTTGGATTAACATGTTGGTCGGAGGCTTTGGCGTAAGTGTTCAAAATGCTTTTGAATGCTCTCACTTCCTGTCTGTTGGCGGAGCTAGATAGAATTGTATAATCCGCGAACTGCTGATGGGTAATATTTGGGACATTTTCTGAAGCCTTTAATCCCATGATTTTTCCTTCTACTTGTTGCTTCGTAATTGCTCTTCCTAATGCTTCCGCCATAATGACGTAGAGAAAAGGAGACATCGGATCTCCTTGTCTTATGCCCCTAGATATACTAAAGAAACCTTCTGGTGAGCCATTGATAATAATGGAAATTCTGGGAGATGAGATGCAATTAAAAATAAGGTTGATCCATTGTTTGGAGAAACCGAAAGCTTCCATACATTTGCACAAGAATCTCCAATCTACTTTATCGTATGCTTTTTGGATGTCTATTTTCATTAGCATGCTCAGTTCTTTTGTAATCTGAGCGGTATGTACTATTTCTTGCACTATAATAATACCATCCAAAATCGATCTGTTAGGTACAAAACCCGTCTGTTCTTCCGAGATAATTCTTGGGAGGAGGGTTTTGAGTCTATTTGCTAAACACTTTGAAAGGATCTTATAAATGGTATTACATAGGGAGATAGGTCTAAAGTCCCCTAGTTCCATACTTTCATTTTTCTTCAGAATTGAGGTGAAGAAGGTATTGTTGATTTCACTTAAAAGAGATCTTGAGTTTCTAGTGGCTTCCACTGCTTGCCATACCTCTACTCCAACAAAATGCCAACACTTTTGGAAAAAGCCTGCTTGAAAGCCATCTGGGCCTGGAGCTTTATCTGGATGGAGTTGAAATATTGCTACTCTTACCTCTTCTAAAGATAACTTGTTATTTAGTATTTTATTGTCCACTTCCGTAATCAATTTCAGAATGGCTTTAAGCATTTCTTTTTGGGTATTGAGATCTGAAGCTTCTAGTGAATTGAGAAGGGAATAATAAAAATTTGTAAGAACCTCTGAAATCTTTCCAGGGTCCTCTGTAGTCAATCCCTCGCCTGTATTAATTCTTGCTATTCTGTTAATGTTCCTTTTGAAATTGGTTGTGTTATGGAAGAATTTAGTATTTCTATCCCCCTCTTTAAGCCATGACTCCCTGGACTTTTGCTTCCAGAATATCTCCTCTTTGAGGAGAATGTCATTGTACTTAGCCATTAACTCCTTTTCCTTGTGGTAGCTAAGGGCATTCATTCCTTGTTCTATTACTGTATTATTGAGGTCAGTTATTTCTTTTTCTACCTGAGCTTTTTCTTTAAATATGTTATTAAAGTGATTCTTATTCCATTCTAACACTTTATGTTTGATAGCTTTTAATTTCATTGTTAAGCAGAACATTTTCGACCCTTTGACCAACATTTGGCCCCACCATTCTTCTAAAAGATTTATGAATTCCGGGTTGTGGAACCACATAAATTCAAACTTAAACGGGCTTCTTGTCGGTTTAGAATTTTATATAATGGAAAGTCTGAATGGGAAGTGATCTGATCCTACTTTTGGTAATATTTCAGTATTGACTGTTTGATTACAATTTCCAGGATTCGTTCTAGTAAAAAATCTATCTAGTTTTTCAGCTATGTAGCTGAAACCCTCTCTTCTATTATTCCATGTGTAAATTCCATTACTTGTATTTAAGCTTATCAGATGATTATCCATAGCCCACTTGCTAAAATCCTTGTGAGCTTGTGATATATATTGCGAGCCTTTGTATTTTTCTTCGAGATTTAAGATAGCATTGAAATCCCCTCCAATGATGAACGATTGTTCTAGATTATCAGCTAGAAGACTTTGTAATTCTGACCAGACTTTTCTCTTTTCCTCATTAGAGATAGGTCCATATACATTGATCAAGTTGAATTTTAAATCAGATTTCAGGCTTTTAATTGTTAATGACATCCAGTTATCGTTAGTGTGTGTGAGTAGTCCTATTGTTTTACGGGGATCCCATAGTATTGGCAAACCACCTAAGAAACCTACTGATGGAACATATTTTGATTTCCAAATACCAAGTTTTTTGCTGAACTTAATGCTTTCCTCTTTATTAAGCTTAGTTTCTTGTATCAAGATTATTTCTGAATCAAAGTCTCTTAGGTATCTTTTAATTAAGCATTGTTTGTTGGGGGCATTTAAACCCCTAACATTCCAAGTAGTGACTTTCATTGCTCTTTGGGAAGGATCTTCCCCTTCCCTATATTCAGGATATCTGCTATTTTAATTTGGTTGCCTGCATTACCATCCAAATTTCTCAACTCAACCACTGACTTTCTCCCTCTTTTCTTTTTAAGTTTATTAATATTAGGTGTGCTAAGACTACCTCTGTTCAAAGCTAATCCATGTTCTCTATTCTCATTAGTTATTCCAAATAGGCCATCAATTGCATCTTTAACCAAGGTTTCTTCTCTCCCATCCCCTATCTTTGGAGAGACCCAGTCAACCAGGTCTTTTTGTGCATCTATGGGGAGATCTGAGGTAACAACCCTATCAATGAGTTCTTTACCATATATCTCTATTAGTTCTTCAGTTGTTCCTAATAGGTCCAGATTTAACTCTTCTAATTCCAAAGGGATTGAAACACCTTGTTCCCCTTCTTCTGATTTTTTTATATTTATGTTTTTTATATAAGTTATATCAACCTCCTCTTCACCCAGCTTGTCTATAGCTTCTTTTCGTGTGTCTGGATGTTTTTCTGGATATTCTACAAGGGTTTTTTCTAAAACTTCCTTATCCAAGGGTATATGAAGGAGAGGTTGTTCAAGCCTATTTTCTTGATCCCTACTTTCTTCTACAATACACTCCTGTATTTGTTTAATTAAAATTTCCTTTTGGGATTTCAATTCCTCAAAGTCGCATGTATTGTCCAAGAACCTATCAGTTAGATCCTCAAGTAGAGACACTCCCAGGTAATTGATGATTTGATTTATCTCTTCTTCTATTTTTTTTACCTGATCTACTAGTTCTACCACTTTAGCACGTTCAGGTTCCAAAAGTAATTCTATTTGGAGATCCGTTTGGTCTCTTTCCTCTTGTTGATAGGCTTTGTTATCCTTTTTTTCGGACTCTATTTGAATTAATTTTTTGTCCCTGCTAAGCACACTATCTGATTTCTGTCTAATAGTGTCTTGTGCATTTTTCCTTAAAGGTGACCAGGTCTCATCTATTTGTTGGTTTTCTAAAATGTTGATAGGGGTATTAACAATCTGTTCCTTTTGGTCATCTTGATCCTTTGTTGTTTCTTTCACCATTGTTGGGTAAGAGAAATTGTTGGCTAAACCTTGCTCCTTTGGGGTTCTGCATATAAATCCTCCTCTATTGCTACAGAGATAGATCTCAATATCTTTGTTAGGTTGGGAAACACAATTTGTGTTTTTATGAGCTTCTGATGTATTTTTATTACTTTCAATAAAGTTTTCTACTATTATTGGGTTAATAATTACAGTGTTATGGTTAAAACATAATTTAATGGGGGGTATATATTTTTGGTGATGATACATCTCTGCAATGATTATTTTATCAGCTTGTAAAGGTGTTTCCTCAGCAGTTCTTTTAAAACTACCTATTTTATTGCCAATTAAACGAAGTGTTTCTCTACAAGATAATTCCAAAGGCAAATTTTTAAGGATGATAGCTTTTTCTAGAATGAAATCTTTTAAACGTAATGGATTGAATATAGGCATCCAGTCAAATAAAGAAAAAGGTAAATTTATGAACTTCAAAGTTTTCTTGCTCATAATGCTTTCTTTCAAGGATTTATTATGACAGTTAATGTATAAAAAATTATCTCTGAGAATTGTTATACTTACCTCTCCTGGGAGTTGTGTCGCTAGTCCACTTATCACTTCCTTTATTGATACACCAGTTCCTTTCCAACAGCAAATCATACCTGTTTCGGCTAAAAGCTTTTGTTGCTGCATAATCTTATCGTAATCTAATGAAATTATCTCACCATGTGCATTACCTGTTATTTCTTTGCTGAGGCACCTATGAGGAGGCGTATAAGATGCATTGATGGTGTCATGATGAAGACTTTCTGCTATCAAGTCATGATTATTTATATTCTCTGCAGCATTACCAAATGTGGGCCTCTCCAACCTTCTCCGATGGGGGGGGCTATATTTATTATTGTTGTTCAGATTATAGCTAACAACAGATTTGTCACAAATACTTTGCTCCTTCAATCCTTCATAAAAGGAGGGGGTTTTATTGGAACAGGGGTAAATATCTTTGGCTATTGTTTGGGATTCATCTTTCTTCAAATATCCATCTCTATAGCCCTGTTCCCCTAAAACCCTAGCCCTTTTATGGGGGGGAGTGTAAGATTTAACTTTGTTATCAACCTCCTTGAGCCTTTCAAAGGAATTATTCATGGAAATTTTGACAGGACTTAGAGGCTTGGACTGTCTTAAAACCTTTTTTCTGCCTCTAACCACCTTCCATTCCGAATTTTGCTTTGTCAATTTCTCAAGGAGTTCCTCTTCCTTTCCCTTAATCATATGTCTTATGGAAGATCGTTCAAAAGGCCTTTCAAGATGTATTTGTACAGATACGGCCTGGCCTTCTCTTTCCGTATATGAGGGATTACCAATCATATGTTATATTTGTTCAGCCTTTCCTTCCTCAGCGATCCTGTGCCCCAGTGCTTGCCTTGCATACTTGGTTTTCAAAAAAACCTTCAATTGCCAGTCCAAAAGATGGACTAAGAAGACTTTATGTCTATAATCCCTAACCCTAGGAGGGATTCTATTGTATGGGCTAGCCTTTATGTATAGATTTGAAACCATAGTCGCACTCCTCTGTGGATCTACCCTGGATTCTACCATATTCCTATTAGATGGTGAGGTCATTTCCTTACTGCAATTGATCTGTGAAGTATCAAGGAGGGAAGGCTTGGCTCCTATTCCTTTAGTGCGTACTAACTATTCCATACCTTCGCTATTAGCTTTTTCCCTCTGTTTGGCAATAAATTCTCTTAGGTGATCGTAAGAGGGATGTGGTTGTTCCTTTATCTGACATTCATTCTTTTTGTGGCCATAATTCCAACAGTTGAAACAGTACCTCGTAAATTCTGTATTTTCGCTTTGAGTTTTTCCTTCCCCTGGGTTCTTCCTGCATTTATCTGCCCTTTGATTGTCATAGAAATTCTTATTTGCATCCTTCACCGTCCGCAGAGTAGCATGAATAAGACCTAGATTTATTTGCCTCTGTTGAAAAAAAACCTTCCTTTTTGTGTGAGATTTTTGCATTTTCGCTTGTAGCAGAGCATTGAAAAATTTTATAATTGATAATGAATTATCAATTGGTTAAATAATAATATGATTAAAATAATATTCTTTTAGTTATAATTGATATGTAATTAGTTGCACAATTAATTAAAATAAATCAAAAGAATAAAGTAATTTTTATTAGTTGAGTATATTGATATAAACAAGAAATACTAAAAGTGCATTGAGTTATTAATTAGAAAATTGATAAAATCATGCAAAGGAGAGATTAATGTTAACAAAGTTTGTGAAGTTGAGTTGAGTTCTTGGTTTTGCATGGCTGAGTTCAAGTTCTAGACTCTTTTTCTTTATGAGGAGGATTTGGCCATTATTCTAGAGACACAAATTTGTAGGTTTTGGGTCTAAGGATTGAACTAGAGGATTTTGTGAAAGCTTTGAAATTTTTTGGGGGTTTTTATTGTTCTTCATATTTTCTATCAATTGGTGGTTTGAGGTAGGGTTAGGAACCCTTGTAGATTAAATTATTTGTTTAAGAAAGTTTGTTTACTTCGTGCTTGTAAGATTTGTTTTATTATTAGTTGTTTTGGAATTCTTCTGTTGTATCAATTTATGGTTTGAAAGTTTTTTGTTTGAACAAATCTGGTATTGTGAATAACTGATAATTTGTGGTTAAAAGACATTGTAGAAAGATCTTGTTTTTAATTAGCTAGGGTTTGTCAAAATTTCTTGTTAAAGAAAAAGCCTAGGGTTTGAATCAAATTAATTTATCTTTGTAATTTTTGCATATGGTTTATTCACCTTGTAGATCTAGAAAATTTTCAATTAGTGTTTGGAATCCCCTTTGTTTTATCATATATATATATATATATATATATATATATATATATATATATATATATATATATATATATATATATATATATATATATATATATATATATATATATATATATATATATATATATATGTGGGTTTTATTTACCCCCACCCCTCGACACTACTGTCGTTAGCAGTCGGGGACTATTATAGCAGTAACTATCGTAGGCAGCCATGGGGAGAGCTGGCCAACACACCCCCCGGCCCACCCCCTCCCCCCACTTTTTAAAATGTTTTTTGTTTGTTTATATATATATATATATAATTTATTTAATAATTTATTTATTTTTTTTAAGTTTACTTTTTAATAAAAAATTTTAATATTTGTTAAGTGATTAATAGATATTAATCAAAATTATTATTTATATTAAGGGTTTAAAGGTATTGATAAATTCATGTTTGATATTTACTTTGAGATTCATAGGGAAGGAATATTCTTGATATATATATGCATGTAAATTATATTACTATACTAATTATTGATTTAGGAATCAATTTATTTTTATTGACATTATAAATTGATTTGCTTAGTAATAGAATTTATTTTAGAAGATGTAATTATAGTTGTGTTAGTGATTATTTTAATAAATTAATTTTTGTAATGATATTTTTATAAATTAGTTTATTATTGTTAAATTCTTATGATTGCTTTTCCTTCTGTGACTGTGGGTTAAAAGGGAATCTTTTACGTTGTCCTTCTTAGATTGTTACCAAAGGCAAGGTTAGGGAATAGTTTTATGTTTGTTTGCCTTGCATACTTGTATGGTATTTGATTTTATTTTAACCCAACCCTATGGAAGCTCTTGATTTTGTTATGATGTATATGTGATGGAAGTTGGTCGTGTGTGTTCCTATGACATTTTGGAACCAAATCTTTACTTTTATGAAAAATGATATGTTTTGAGATTTATGAACTTAGGGTAGGTTATGTAGGTGTTAAAAGGGAAGTGACTTGCTTTGAAGGCTTCAAAGCCTAGAAGTGGCTATCTGGATATCCTTAGTAGGTTACTTAAATAAGTGATAATATAATACATTAAATGAGATTTTAAAATAAATTAATAAGATAATGGATTCCTTGCCCATGCCTTAAGTGCTAGTATAGGCTAAGGATGGGAGTGGGAGAAGATGTTTGCTTGTCTAATAGTGACAGTGAGTTTTGGCATGATCATTTATCCTTTTCTACACGAGAGGATTTCAGGTTCCACATATGTTCACACTTGGGAGTCGGAGTCCAATGAGATCGTTCCAAGGGGCTGACATATGTGATGACACTTCCCTAATTTCATCTTAGATTTCCTACGTGTGCTGGTTGTTTCTGGATTAGTATGTGTACCTTTAAGTTTTGAGTTGAACCTTGAGATAAGAAACTTATAGGATCCATTGCTTAGTATTATCTTATGAGTGATTTTGACCTATTGTTATCCAAGTGGGATCTGATGTTATCTCCGTAGCATGGTGGGAGTGAAACCATAGGTTTCCATGAGGTTGGAAGGTAGTGATTCTCTTACCATTGGAGACTCTGATGTTCCTATACTAGACCTAGATGATCCTTGTTGTGGTTACTTCTTATTCTTTCATCCTTAGAGATTTTTTCCTATTCTTTCTTTTATTTGTACTTTGTACTCAATTGTATTTACATACCCTACAACTTGTGAAATAGATGTGGTGTTAGGAATAGTCCCAAGAGATAACTAAGAGGGGAGGGGGGGTGAATCAGTTATCTACAAGATTTAATTCTTTATCCAATTAATTATAGAATAACATTAAGCATATACACAATAAGATAACACTTAACACAACACCACAATTTTGGTTACGGAGAAACCCAAATAGGTAAAAACCCCGATGGGAATTAGCACCCACTATAAATTGCACTAGAGTATAATGATCCATGTTAGAAGATCTTACAACCCTGTTAGGAGTTGTTCTTTACAATGCATGAAGTAAAATGACCTAGTCAAGGGTCGAACCCTGTTAGGAGCCTTTTACAAATAACCTTGTTAAAGGTGAGGACACACTATCTGGGAGCACACTACTCAAATGGTGAAGGCTACAACCTTCTGCATAATAGATACATACTATATCTGGATCTTGGTGAACTGGAAAGTAGACCTGTTATCTTGATTAGTTCCAATGAATAGCATATACTCTCTACTTCTTTACATAGATCTTCAACTAATGATTGACTGTCTCAGTACATTCGCATCTTCTGCTCTACTCTCTCAATCACACTTAGCAATCATAACTGGCTGGCTATAAGTATCTTTCTCCAAATGATATAATCAATTTGGCCTATTAGAAATTCCTTGAAATCATATTAGAGAAATAATATAACTCTTCAATAACATCTCCAATGGTTAAACTAAGCACGCAACACAAATAGGACCGCACAATTCAATATGAGTAGACGTGTCGCTTCCAACTGTCAGCTCCACCAAATTAACTAAAACTTTACTTACAAGATGAAATACGTTATGTGCTCTTAACCAAACATTATTAACTCATCACCAAACACGCATATCAAAATGATAGGTGCAAATGCTGAAACAATATAAACAATATCAGCTCCATTTGACAATCTCAAGAAACTATAATTGGCAAATAGAAACATCACAACTCAACTTGTACTGCACAAATAACTCTGCATCCATAAACATAGCTCCACAAACATGTCTAAAACATAAATATTAATGTGCAAGGCTCCAACATAACCATACTGAGAATCTCATACAAAACTCTGCATGTAACACTGTCAGGAACACTACTGATGTAAACAACTGCACAATTGTCTGCACTCAGAATCAACCTCTACGTCTATGATATTATGTTAATAACATATCTAAGAAACATATGCTCAAGGCTCTCTACATAAGACTTCAACACATGATGCTTACCATATGTTTTCATCAATGAAAAATATACAGTCAACACTAGCTTGCTGGCAAATCTCCAACATGTGGGTTATTATGTGTACCTTATGGTTCAAATGTATTTGTTTATTCTTTTATGAGATGATGTACTATGTAGAATAGTTATATGATTATTATACTTAATAGATTAAGTTGTATTTATGTAATTCTATGTCAAGGAACCCTTGAGATTTGTAATTTGTAATTGAAATTGTGTATATGAGTATATATGGACTTTATGTTTTACTTTCGCTTTGTTATTCAATATTGTTTGTAAACTCTTAAGAAAAAAAATATTATGTAAACTTAGTAACAATTTTTAGGTTAATCTCTCATGGGCTCCCTGGAAGGGCATTACACTTGGTATCAAAGCCCATGTTTCCACACTAGAAAATTTGGGAATTTTTTACATCCATTAGATGTCTAGTAGTTAAAACATGAAATAAAAACTTAGACATATAACACTCTTTTATTTCAAACTATTATTTTGTGATTATATCACATTTTATTATTTCATATTTATTTTGAGTTAGCCTTTGGGGAAAGGGTATCAATAAACTCTCTAATGCGTAAATGTGAGTTGAACTTGGGTAAATTCATTACTTTGGTTGATCTTCATGTGATCCCTTTGGGATCATATGATATTGTCCTTGGGATGGATTGGCTAGGTTCTCATGGAGCCAGCATTGATTGTAGACATAAGGTAATCAAATGAAAGGATGACGTTGGAAAGGATTTTGAGATTTTGGAAGTTCAACGTCTTATATCTCTTTGTATGATTTCTGCTATGCAACTCAAGTGAAGCATGCGAAAGGGTTGTCAGGTTTTTGCAGTAACTATGAATGATCTAGATGAAAGTGAAATTAAGGAGAAGACTCTTGACCATCCCACTCTTCAAGAATTCATTGATATTTTTCCTAGTGAGATTTTAGGTATGCCACCAAAGCATGACATAGATTTTTGCATCGATCTTTTTCCAGGAGCACAACCTATATCTAGATCTCCTTACCGGATGACCACGTAGGAGTTGAGTGAGCTTAGGCTTTAATTAGAGGATATTTTAGTAAAGGGTAGTATTCGTCCAAGTGTTTCTCCACATGAGCACTTGTACTCTTTGTTAAGAAGAAAAATAAGTCTTTACACTTGTACATCAGCTATAGACAATTGAACAAGGTAAAGATCAAGAACATGCATCATTTTCCAAGGATTGATGATCTATTTGATCATATAAAAGGGGCTAAGGTATTCTCAAAGATTGATCTCAAATCAAGATACCATCAGTTACGCATCTAGGATGTAAATATTCACAAAACTGCATTTTGCACTCGCTATGGATATTATGAGTTCATAGTAGTCCCTATTGGTTTGACAAATGCTCCATCTATTTTCATGTGCCTAATGAATGGAATATTTAATTCTTACCTTGACCCTTTTGTTCTCATCTTCTTATATTCTAAATCCATAGAAGAGCGTGAGGAACATCTATGATTGGTTTTGTAGTGTCTTCATGGTAATTAGTTGTATGCCAATGTAGTGAAGTGTGACTTCTTTCAGTATGAAGTTCATTACTTAGGGAATGTGATCATAAGTGAGGGTATTTCAATAGATTCCTCCAAGATTTGGGCTATATTAGATTGGCCAACCCCCACAAATGTATCCTAAATTCATAGTTTCATGGGCTTGGTGAGATATTATCACAGGTTTATTAAGGACTTCTCTAGAGTTGCATATCATATTACTTATCTTCAAAAGAAAGGGAAGAAGTATATTTGGTCAGAGAAGTGTGAAGAATCTTTTCAAAATCTCAAGGATCATTTGACTAGTGCACCTATTCTTGCAATATCTGACCCAACAGGTAATTTCATAGTGTGTGCTAATACTTCTTTGGAAGGTCTTGTAGCAATCCTTATGTAGGAAGGACATGTGATTGCTTATGAATCTCATAAACTCAAGGATCACAAGTTGAACTATCCTACACATGATCTTGATTTAGCATTAGTAGTTCATGCATATGTCCAATGGAGACATTTTCTATTGGGACTTTGATTTGAGCTTCATAGTGATCACCGCAGTTTGTAGTATATCTTTACCCAACCTAATCTAAATGATAGGAAGAGGCGATGGATGGAGTTTCTTTGTGAGTATGAATTTGAGGTCAAGTACATCCAAGATAAGAAAAATATGGTAGCTGGTCCTGTGAGATATCATCTTTGACTCTTGGTGTAGATTTGCAGAGTCATATACTCTAGGCACTTCCTACAGATACCTGGTACAAGGAAGTGAATGTTGAGATTGAGTCAGGGAGACCTTTGGAAGATAATTTTTTAGGTTATATTTTAGAGTTGGATAGTCTTTTGTGTTATATGAGTCGGATATGTGTACCCCCATCAGATGATCCTCGTACCTTGATTTTATCTGAGGCTCATCATGCACCTTACTCAACACATCTAAGTGTCAAGAAGATGCATGTAGACCTTTGACAACTATATTACTGGTCTAGTATGAAATGTGGTATTGCTGATTTTGTGGAAAGATGTCTAGAGTGTCAGAGGGTTAAGGCAAACCACCAAAATCCAATATGACTTTTACATCTTAATCTCGTTCCATCATAGAAATGGGATATCATCTCAGTGGATTTCATCGTAGGTGTGCCTATGACTCTTCATAGACATGATACCATCATGATCATTATTCACCAGTTGACCAAAGTGTCACACTTTTCTCCTATGAGAGCATCCTATACAATAGCTTCAGTAGCTAGAGTCTTTATGCAGGATATAGTAAGACTACATGGTATTCCCCGCAAGATTATATCAAATAGGGATCCAATAGTCACTTTTGCATTTTGGACTTCTTTGCAACATTATCTTGGAGCACAACTAAATTTTAGTTTGGCATATCACCCTGAGATCAATGGTCAGACAAAGAAGGTTAATCTAGTGCTAGAGGATATGTTGAGTGTTGGAATTATGGAAAGGTGTGTACTGAGAGGGGAGGGGTGAATCAGTACCCTTAAAAACTTTCAAACTGAATCCTGGTAAACATGTACTTCAATAACTGATTGTATCAATTTCATTCACCATACACTTAATAACATAACTGAAATGTAAATGCAGGTAATTAAATCAATTAAGGATACATGAAACTTCATACACATGACACATGTATTTTGGTATCATAAAAAACCTTGATAGAAGGTAAAAATTGTGGTAGGGATGGAACCCACAAAGCTTCACTACTGCAGAAATAAAGTTGTCAGTTAAGGCTTACAAAGATTGATCACTTTTGGTGATCTTACCCTGTTAGGAGTAACAATAAGATCAACTAGATCTACCTAGTTAGAATATTTTAGCAACACTCTTCAAGTGTGCACTCAGTTAAGAGATTTTACAAAGACTGTTAAGTCCACTCTGTTAGGAGATTTTGAGTCTGCTATAATTGCTAGAGAGTAATAGTGATGTGTGATATGTATGAGAAAACAACTTACATTGTTGATATCAAATCCATAAGTACAATAATAATATCACCTTGTTGTGATGAATATGTCCTTTTGTGCTACTCGATAGCCTTATATTTATTTTTGATAAATTGAATATTCTATCAATGCTTTAACATAACCCTGTCTAATCTTCAGATGTCCTTGAGTGTGGCTACTTCTTGATGATACAATGTCAAAATGACATCTTTACAATATTATATCAAACTAATTTGAGCTAATAACGGTTTGACACTATTTTAGAAAACCTAAGATTAATGGTTGATATGATTAACCTAGATCATCTTTACATAGAAATCATCATCTATTAAATGATTACATCTACAATAAATATTCACCTTGATCTTGGTAAACCATTTTAATGCTCGGCAAAAAGTTGTTCACCTAGACCTATGTGTCATTACAAAATTTTATATGAAGTCTGGATTACTCGATAAATGTTCTCTCAGTCTTGGTATATACTAGTGCTCAGTAATCCTGTGTACTCAGTGACTATTGTACTTGGTAATCTTTGTGCTCAGTGACTACTACATAGTTATAACTGACTGAACTATCTTGCTATGTTTACTAACTGTATAGATGAATACTAATGATAACTTTTGATCCATTTAGGAGTAACATTCTCCCCCTTTAGCATTAGTATCAAAAAATTATATGTGTATGCCGACTAAAAAAATTTGAAGTTGAAAATTTTACAAAACCAAAAATATGTAAACTCAATGAAGTCCCCCTTTGAACATGCTCTCGGTATATATACATATGTTTCCCCCTTTTTCAAAAAGAATGCCAAAAATTGTACTTGCAATTTGTCAAAAATATTTGGATGGGTTTTCTTGAGATTATCCATAAGTTTTTCCCATTCCTCCTTGAGATTTTCTAAAGCTAGCTGCTCTAAGCTCACTTGTGCATGCATGTCAAAAATATTTTCTATGACTAAGATCTCGGGGGTGGCAATCAATTTCTTTTCCTTTGTCAGATGTTTCTGCATCACTTCCAAATGCAATAGTAACTCAGCTTGTATCTCAGTTACCTATTCTCTTATTTGGTCCTCTTCCTTTTTCAATTCTAGTCTTAACCGCTGAATATGTTTAATCTTTGAATAATGCACTTGAAATGCATGTTTATCAATTGTGACACTATTTGCACTATCTTAGAAAACCTAAGATCAATGGTTCATATGATTAGCCTAGATCATCTTTACATAGGAATCATCATCCATTAAATTATTACATCCGCAATAAATATTCACCTCGATCTTGGTAAACTATTTTCTTTCTCAGGAAAAAGTTGTTCACCTTGAACTATGTGTCATTACAAACTTTTATGTGAACTCTGGATTACTTGGTAAATGTTGTCTCTTGGTCTCGATATATACTATCGCTCGGTAATCTTGTGTACTCGGTGACTATTGTACTTGATAATCTCTATGCTCGGTGACTACTACATAGTTATAGCCGACTGAACTGTCTTGCTCTATTTACTAATTGTACATATGAATACTAATGACAAATCCTTATCCATTTAGGAGTAACATGAGGATGTATGTCATGGATAGACAAACTCGTTGGGAGGACTATTTTTATTTGGTCAAGTTTTCCTACAACAATGGTTATCATAGCTCGATTGGTATGTCACCTTTTTAGGCTTTATATGGTTGTCCTTGTCATACATCTTTGATTTGGGATAGGCTAGAGGATTGTATTTTGTTAGGTCCTAAGATGCTTTTAGATATGGAGAAACAGGTGGAGTGCATTCGTGAGCATGTGACTAGAGATTAGGATAGGCAAAAGAAGTATGTATATGCTCATAGAGTGGATAGGAAGTTTGTAGTTGGTGTTAAGGCATTTTTTAGAGTGTGTCCATAAAAGAGTCTGATCCATTATGGAAAGGGATCGAAGTTGATGCCTCATTACATTGGCCCATTTGAGATTCTTGAGAGGATAGGACCAATTTCTTACCATCTTGCTTTGTTGCCTAGCTTATCTCGCATTCATGATGTTTTCCATGTTTCAATACTTAGCTAGTATATTCCAAATGTTGCACATGTTCTTGACTGGAATGCTTTACAGGTAGAGGATGAGTAGCTACCTTTGGAGCCTATTCACATACTTCAGCAGCAAGAATTGACCCTCAAGGATCGCACCATCAAGCATGTAAGGGTCTAATGGGACCCTATTGATGAGTCTTCAATGATTTGGGAGGATGCAATGAGATTACAAGATTTATATCCCTATTTGTTTATAAGCTTCCAAGAGTAAGCCTAATTTTAGGGGAGGTTGATGTAGTGCCCACCCATAGTTTTTTTTTTCAATTTTATATTGCCAAACTCTTTTAGGCCATTTTTATGTGTGCGTTGATTATTTTAGCTTTATTATGAAGTTTTTGGATGTATGACATTACATGGTGATTTGATATTGGATAGTTATGAGATATCATATGTTTGCAGTTAGATGATGTTAGTTGATTTGATGATGATTATTTATATGTTTAAAATGTTATTTATATTCATGATTTTAATTACCCCGCGTACTTGCATGTGTATGGCTATCATGTATGTTTTACCTTTCTGATTGATGTGGTTAAGGGACAGAGTCATAGTTACCTGCTTGCGGGAACCACACGATGTTCTGATCCTGACTATTGCTTGTTGTGTATATATATATGTGTGTGTGTATACATGGATGTACACGGTTGTCTTTTATGTAGGTTTGCAGGTACTAGACATCAACTTCCCTGAATTATCAAGGATGAGCTTGCCCTATCACAATGTCTCACTGGTAAGAGAGGGGAGATAACATTCAGGTCTCAATCCCAACCTAAGCCATTTTATTGTCCTAAAATAGTGGACAAGTTTTTGATATTTTACCTTTCCAAATTTGTCCAGGTGACATGAATTCATAAGCCTTTCCCTTGAGCATGATTATCATTTTATTAGGTTCAATTGGTTTTTCTAATCTTTGGCTGGTTGGTGTGATTGTTGTGAAATGATTAAATAATTTATTGAGATTAATCATGTGGTTTACATAATTAAATCTGATTAAATATAGAAAATTAAACATGAGGGTATTTAATTAATGAGAATTAATTAAATACATTTATTAATTAAAAATATTTAATTAAAAGTCTAATTGTGAAATTTAAGAATTTGATTAATTATTAAATTCAAAATTTTAATTAAAGATAAAACCTAGTAATTGATAATGAATTGTGGATTGGATAAATAATAATATGATTAAAAAAATATTCTTTTAGTTATAATTGATATGCAATTAGTTGCACAATCAATTAGAATAAATTAAAAGAATAAAGTAATTTTTATTAGTTAAGTGAATTGATATAAACAAGAAATACTAAAAGTGCATTGAGTTATTAATTAGAAAATTAATAAAATCATGCAAAAGAAAGATTGATGTTAACAAAGCTTGTAAAGTTGAGTTGAGTTGAGTTGAGTTGAGTTCTGGGTTTTGCATGGTTGAGTTCAAGTTCTAGACTCTTTTTCTTTATGAGGAGGATTTGGTCATTATTCTAGAGACATAAATTTGCAGGTTTTGGCTCTAAGGATTGACCTAGAGGATTTTGTGAAAGCTTTGGAATTTTTCGGAGGTTTTGATTATTCTTCATATTTTCTATCAATTGGTGGTTTGAGGTAGGGTTAGGAACCCTTGTATATTAAATCCTTTATTTAAGAAAGTTTGTTTACTTTGTGCTTATAAGATTTCTTTTGTTGTTAGTTGTTTTGGAATTCTTCTATTGTATCAATTTTTGTTTTGAAAGTTTTTTGTTTGAACAAATCTGGTATTGTGAATAACTGGCAATTTGTGGTTAAAAGACATTGTGGAAAGATCTTGTTTTCAATTAGCTAGGGTTTGTCTAAATTTGTTTTTGTTATTTTTAAGCAAAAGTGGTGTAACCACCATATTTTATTAATCTGGTTCAATAACTCCCCCGTGGAAGAACCAGTAAGAAACCCCGGGATCATAGTTATATACATGCATATATCCGAGGATATATAAATACATAAATATTACATATTTTGAGCAATATGTCAATATTTCTAATCCAGTTTTAGATCATACTCCAAAAAGCCTTCAAAAGTGCCCTAATGACGGTGACATGTACAATACGCCGATTGTGTGAATTTTTCCTATGACAACAACATTTTATACATCTAACCACCACCAAACTCCAAGCTAGTCAGATGTGTATTAAGGTCAGGGACCCGCAAAAGAGCTCGCGGGCTACTAGAGAAGACGCGGGGAAGATGTGGATTTGGCAGCTCCATGATGTCTAACACAGCATTAACCTGAATGCTAACTTTGTTTGCCAAGTAAAACCCCAAACGCCTCTTCGAGAATCAAAGTGCATTTTTTGCAAATTGAGCATCTTGCGAACAAAGGGAGCGTTTAATACTTTCATAGATTAGAAAGCAATCATGATTTGAGAGCAGCTCATGATGCGAAAATAGTCCACCAACTAGTGCCAAACCATCCCATAGTTCATACTGCTGAACAGCCCTCGAGAGCACATTGTGAGCCAGCGAAGACACCAAAGACATTGACTGGGATAAGTCCATCACATTGCAAATGCTCCACGAATGAGAGTCCAGTATGTTGAAGGACATGGATGCCAGCAGGACAGTTTTTAATCTTCCTTGTCCACCATACTTCTTTCTACCGTAGGCTTTCTCAATGCCTTGTCGCATAATCGCAAGGCTTCTCTCTCCTCTCTTGTGATCATGCAACCACACTCCTTTCCACCTCTCTGCATTAACTGCCCCTGCTTCCATCCACCTTCCGCACCTACCACCGACTGTGCCTCATGCCTTGTCGCATGATCACATGGCTTCATTCCCACCCATGCGATCATGCGACCTCTCTACTTGCCCAGCTCTTTTTGAACCGCAACCACCGATTTAAATGCGACTACCTAAAGCTTTCCCAATTTTATTTTCTATATGCGAACCTATGATAATTTTGTGTGGGGCCCTCTCCTTTCACCTTTTCGCATGATCGCATAACTCTTATTTGGTTTATGCGATCATGCAACAACCTCAAATATTTTGCACTGCCTAATGTTTTTGGCCAGGCTCTTTTTCCTTATGCGATAACTTTTGCTAATGTTCCAAAGCACGTGGGTCCCCTCTATTGCTCTTGTCGCATGATCGCATGAGCATTATTTTCTTCATGTGATCATGCAACCAGCCTATTTTTCATCCGCCAACTACTGTATTAAATGCAGTATATTTTATATTCCTTTTTCTTTGACGTTTCTCTCATTCGGATGTAATCCAAGGCATTTCAAGAACTTTCTACAGGAAGAATATTTTGTAAACAAGAGGAATGTTTTGTAGTTCAGTCATATACAGAAATATAGATGATATTCTGAGCATTGGTAGCTTTGGACACAGTCTGTAAATCAAAAAAATTGGCATTAATATATACTTTGTTTACTCTATTCTATTATCTAGCATTGTAATGTGTGTATCTTCCTCCATCAAATTTCTCTCTTCCCCAACAACCAGTTGAATTGCATCCATTATTGCTTGTGACTGGCATATAAACATTGATGAAAATGAGCCCTCATCGATGTGAGATGGCAGAGCCTCTTCCAAAAGTTCCAATCGCATCCTAACTTTGTAATTTCTGGGCATGACTTCATGGTGATAGCAGGCACACTATCTGCATTACATCACCTGACTAACCTGCAAATCCATTGGCTCCCAGCTTGTAACTCGACAATGAGTGATGGATATGATCAAAAGCCCACATATTTGTAGCTGTAATAAATTGCCAAGTATAGCCAAAATAAAATCAGGATATCCCAAGTGTGAGCGAGATTATGCATAAGTTTCAATGTCATTTTTGGAACTTGGGATTCTGCCAATAGTACACTGATTAAACTTTCTCAACCACAAACACATGTGTGCCGATGAACTTGCAGATGGGGAAATAGATATGCCTGCACAAATGATACACAAGCAAGTTGTGTTTTTATTAAAAGTTATTAAAATTTATATCTACTATGTACTTCTCACATGCCAAATACTATGGCATATGAAAACTGTCCGCGCCTCCCATTAAACACACAAATGGAATTGTACTTGGGGCAAATACATAAACCATTTATGCATACATCTGTTAAAGAACAAACTTCACATCCAAACATTTGAGGCATCAACTGCACATGACACTATTTCTCAACTATAGATTTCCTTCAACTTGGCATCGTGATTAATAATTGAATCATCATTAATAGCCACCAGTTCATACCCATCACAACCTTTGTTTGCTAAATGGTTTGCTAGTCTATTACCCTCTCTAAGCATGTGAGAGATCTGAACTTCTTGAAATGAATCCAATAACAACCAAATTTGCTGAAGGATGTATGATAGTTTCCAATTATGGGATATTCTACTTATACATGCTGATATAATCACTATTGAATCTCCCTCTATTTGAATCTGTCAGAAGCCTCCATTTTTTGCTAATATTAGACCTTCTAATAATGCCTTGGCCTCAGCCATATTGTTTGTGCCATCAAGAAGCGTGTAGCATTTTACTTGAAAATTTTGGATACAAATTCCCACCCCTGATTTACCTGGATTCCCTCTTGAGGAGCCATCGAAGTTAATCTTGCTAAACCCTTTGGATGGCGGAATCCACTTAATCCCTTCTCTATCCAGCATTTTATTTGGTTTTGGTTGATAACACCAACCAAAGGGAGCATGTATTTGTTTCCACTGTCACAATATAAATGAGTCCCATGATGTCATAATTAGATTATGTTTAAGCTTATTATGACTAGCATTAACTAGTTCTGATATCGATCTTTCTATTTGAGCTATGACCACTTGGATTGTCAAAAATTGTCTGTGAAAGATTCTTTTATTTCTCTCCCACCAAATTGCCTAGACCACTATTGCTGGAGTGCACTTCTAAATTGCTAAAAAAAGGGAGGATGAATATAGTTGTGGCCATGAATCAAACAGGTCCCTTAGCTTGCATGGAAGAGGAGTTGGATATTGTAACTTTCTAAGGACAAAATGCCAGCATTCTTGAGCAAATTCACATTTTAAGAATAGGTGGTCTGTGTCTTCTTGATGATTATCACAATGTAGACAATTAAAAGGCTGAGCTATATTAAGTCTCTGAAGCCGCTCGCTTGTTAATGCCCTATTATTCAAAGCTAGCCAAGAAAAGCATCCTGCTTTTGGTAATGTTAGATTATTCCAGCAGAAGGAATAAGCACAGGATGGTTGCTTGGTTGCGTCTCTTTGCTGAATAAGTTTATATCCATCCTTAATATTGAAATTCCCATCTGCCCCCGGTGCCCAAATCAAATTATCCTCCAAGTTTGATAAGTAGATCAATCTTTGAGACAAGATTTTCTAAAATAATTGAATCTGTTGTGGTGAGAGAGGTAGCTCTTGGGGGTCTTTCCAAATTACTTTCCTTGAGTGCAGGCATATAGCAGATACATATCCAATTAAGTGAATACCCCAAACATTTTCTGCTACATAGATAATATCCTCCATTCCAATGTCATTTTTACTAATCAAAGGTGGTGCCCCACTCTATGAGTCATGCCAAAACTTGACTGATTGACCATTATTGACTTCCCATGTAATATACTTGCATATTAAATCTCTGGAAGAGATCATGAAATCCCAAATGGCTGACCCTTTAGGGGGGTCAGATACCGATATAATTCTAGCCGGGTTAGAATCATCTAAGTACTTGGCTTGCATAATTTGGCACCAAATATTATGTGGCTTAGAATACATTTGCCATACTAATTTGCCCCCAAATGCTATGTTCCACTTTTGTAGATCATGAATCCCTGCCCCACCCAGCTGCTTAACTTGTGCCAATTTCTCTATCGAGACTAAAGGGATTTTCTTTACTCTGTTCATGTTCCTAGTCCATAGAAAATCTCTAATCAGTTTCTAAATTTTTTGAATGACCGACATAGGAGCCTTGAGGACTAATAAGTAATAATCGGGGATTGCTGAGAGAATTGTTTTGATTAAAAGTATTATACCTGAGAGAGACAGCCACCTTGCTTTCCATGCAACCACCCTGGCTTTAATCCTTTCGATGAGTGGTGTCCAATAATTGATTTTATTTGCCCCCGTGAAAAATGGGATACCAAGGTAGACTGATGGAAGGAAATCCACTAAAAATCCAAGAAGGTTAACAATTTTATTAGATACAATTTGATTTGTATTAAACAGATATATCTTGGATTTGAGAGGATTAACTCTCTGATTTGATGCTATAGTATATAGGTCCAAGGTTTCTTTGATTTGCCTGGCCTCCCTGATGTTTGATGTACCAAATAATAATGTATCATTAGCGAAAAGTGAGTGAGTCACTGAAATATTTGTTTGACCAATTTGCACACCCAGCCACTTGCCTGACGCTTTCTTCTGAAGTATGAACCTACTAAATGTCTCTGCCATTAAAATGAATAAGACTGGTAATAAAGGATCCCCCTACCTAACTCCTTGTGTAGATGAAAAATAACCCGCTAGAACACCATTTATCAAAACTGAAAAAGATGCACCCGAAACACAAGCTTTTACCCATTTACACCAACTTCTTGAAAATCCAAATTTTTGTAGGACCTTAATGAGGAAATCCCAGCTAACTCTGTCATATGCTTTCATCATGTCCAGTTTAGTAACGAAATGTGTTGATTTACTATTGTGGATAGAATGAAGAACTTCATGAGCCACTAGAGCTCCTTCCATTGTCTCTCTACCTGGAATGAAGCCCCCTTGTGGATGCGAGACAATCTTAGGGATAAGGTACTGCATCCTTAAATAAATAGCCTTTGTGATGATTTTATAGATAGTATTGCATAAGGATATCAGTCAGAAGTCTACAAATGTCTTTGGATTTTGCACTTTTGGAATAATGCCTATATTAGTGGTGTTGAAGTTTTTCAACATGGTCTTGCTGGTCCTTGATTCTTCTATAACATCCAATAATTCCCATCCAATCCAGTCCCAGCATACTTGAAAGAATAGAGCAGTAAAGCCATCTGGGCC
Source organism: Chamaecyparis obtusa (assembly GCA_027943335.1). Classification (NCBI taxonomy): domain Eukaryota; kingdom Viridiplantae; phylum Streptophyta; class Pinopsida; order Cupressales; family Cupressaceae; genus Chamaecyparis; species Chamaecyparis obtusa. The sequence continues at coordinate 380,573 of BSBK01007568.1, forward strand.
TGGGGCTTTGTCCGGAGGCAAGGAAAAGACCACTTTTTTTAATTCCTGAATGGTAAATGGAGCCATGAGTTTTAAATTTTCCACTGTTGAAATCATGTTGGGGATTGCCTCTAGCAGTTCCTCCATTGGAGGTGGCAATGGACAAGCAATGGTAGGAGGGGCTAACAAATTTTGAAAAAATCTGACCCCTTCATCTTGTATGCTTTGAGGTTCTGACAATAAGATGTCATTGTCAACTTTGGTTATAGAGATAATATGATTGCTCGTTGTTTTTAGTTTAGCTGACACATGAAAGTATTTTGTATTTCTATCCCCCTCTTTTAGCCAAAGTTCTCTTGACTTTTGCCTCCAGTATTCCTCTTCTCTGCTACATATTTCCTCCCACTCCTGTACTAGACTTTTCTGAGTAGCGAAGGAGTCATTATTCATCCCTTTTTTTATAATAGTGTTATATATGTCCTCTAATTTGGCCTTGACTATTTCTTTCTCTTTAAAAATATTCTGAAATATCGTCTCATTCCATTTCTTGATCCACTATTTGGTGAGCTTCATCTTGTGTGCAAACTGGTACATTTTAGTTCCATCTATCGCGGGCACTGAATTCCAACAATGCTTAAGTGAATTCAAAAAACTTGGGTGGTGTAACCACATTCTTTCAAACTTGAATGATGGTCTATGTTGGAAATCTTGTTTTGTTACTGTCGTGTACAAATGTAGACAAATTGGGAAATGATCTGAACCTGGTTGTGGTAGAATTTCTGAGTGAAATGTAACATTGACTAATTTATAGCATTGGGAGAGGAGAAATCTATCTAATCTGATCGCTATTTGAGAGAAGTCTGCCCTTTTGTTGGTCCATGTAAATGACCCATTTGATGGCACAACATCCATTAGGCCATTATCTTCAACAAAATTTGCAAAGTCCTGAATTGTCCTCATTGGTGGACAAATTCCACCCATTTTTTTTGATAGTTTTAAAATGGCATTAAAATCCCCCCCCATTATGATATGCGTGTCTGATTGAAGTTTTAAAAACTGAGTAATCTCTGACCACAATCTCAATTTGTCTTGGGTTGCTGTGGGCCCGTAAACATTAAACAATAATATTTTAGTATCAAAACATTCCAATATGATGGCTTGCTAATTATCTTTCTTCTCAATAATTTGGACTTGAAAAAGATTAGTATCCCAGAGGATAGCCGGCCCACCTGATGCACCTATCGCTGGACTATGAACAACATTCCATTTTGTCCATTTCCCAATAGTTTTGTTAAAAACCTCATCTGACATCTTTGTTTCTTGAAGTAGTATAATATCCACTTTTATAGAATCAATTTCTAGCTTGCTTCTATTTCTTTTGTCAGAGGCATTGAGTCCTCTGACATTCCAAGATGCTATCTTCATTGTTGACAAGGAGAACCTTTTGTTCTCCTCATCAATCTTTTGGAAGGTGTGAACTTCCCATCCAGTGTTGATTGAATTCCAGCTTCAATTTCTTCTTTGACTATAGTACTTTTAGGCTTTCTACCTCTTTTTTTTGGTGAAGCCTTGGCTTGTGCTTGATGTAATGGTGATTGCTCAATTGATAGTGACATATTAGGGTCAAAAGCCATAGGACCTGCTCCTACAACACAAGTGGTATTGTTTGGGCCATCACATATTTCCTGATTAGTCCCATCAATAGCCAAATATGGATCAGCATGCAATTCCTGGTCATATCCTGCTAGGTTTTCCTCTGATGTAGGAAATGTGTTACTCTGTATCCATTCTTCAATGCAGGAGTGAACAGTCTCCTCTGATTCAAATGGAGGCACCAACATACTAACTGCATTCCTGTAGTCTTTATTATGGTCGATGGATATAGCTTCTCTCTGCCCATTAACTCTCCCCTTAGATTGACTGGTAGAATCTGAAGAAGAAGAGCCTTT